>JARQTI010000332.1:38034-51408 GCA_030142655.1 Trachelus tabidus
ATAGTACCATAAAAAAAGCCCATCCCCCGACTTTGAAAAAACTAAAATCTAATCACTGATTCCTACAGAGAATCGTTCGTAGTTGTTTTTAATAACGTCTATTTTGTTTGTAGTTGTTTGTAATAACGTCTATTTCGTTTGTAGTTGTTTACAGTAACTCTATTTCGTTTGTAGTTGTTTGTAATAACGTCTATTTCGTTTGTAGTTATTTGTAGTAGCTCTATTTCGTTTGTAGTTGTTTGTAGTAGCTCTATTTCGTTTGTAGTTGTTTGTAGTAACGTCTACTTCGTTTGTAGTTGTTTGTAGTAACGTTTATTTCGTTTTTAGTAACAGGATGGAGGGGGCTCACTTATGTCAAGAAAGTCCTTCTTTTGCCTTCCTAGGTAATAGTGATGGTGATGTGGTGTTGCGGCTAGCTTAAAAGTATTATTAATAATAGATGTAGTAGTAATAATGTACATATATGTAAGCAAGTAGTAGCAGTAGCGATATACAGGATGTCCCAGGATTACTTTTACACCCGAAAGTGGGTGTTGGCTGGGGTCCCCCGAAAATTCGCAACAGTTTTTAAATGGGAAGTATTTAAGATGCACCAATCAGACTGAAGCATTTCCGCGGATCATGGCTGCGTGGTGGGAGGTATAGTCGTGGCAGGCAAAAGCTAACTGCTACAGCCAGATGGCGCAATTCGCAATTGTTTCTTAATCCGAGCACTAAGCATTTTCCTTGATAGACTGTTGATACTGGCCGAACTCCTTAACTTCGTGCAGCCGTCTCACGTGCACCGCGCAATTTTCAACTGTTTCAAGGTATGTGTTCGGTCAGACGCAAACCCGTACACGGTGCGTACACCGTACACGTCAAACGAATTGGAATGTTATTTTAATTATCAGTAGTCCAGAGAAAAACATATTATTACAGAGAGAGACAGCGAAGCGAGAGAGGGGGGGGAGGGGAGGGAGCTATTATTAATGTGGTTGGCGCGATATGGATAATTATTTTCTTATTCAAAAATGCGTCCATGCACCATTTGCACTCGACATACCGCGGGCAAAGAGATTCTCGTGTACGATGAGGGCCTAAGGCAAAGTTGAAGGAAATGACAAGTTGAGAGGTATTGATATAACTTGACAGGAGAAAAATTACATTCTCAAAAAGTTAACCAGCGAATCGATCACAGATCATAATGCGAATGCATAAGCCCATGATTTAAATAGACGTTAATCATTTCCAATTCTTGGCTGCCCTTAAGTTATCCTGTACATTTTCCTGGACCTGCAGGGAGCTCTTTTGAAGTACAGATGTCCTTCGCTCATGTTCTTGAAATCCTGTTGTTCCTCGCCCTTAATTTCTCTGGGACTTTTCCGGTCCTTTACCCGGTACTATTACCGGGACTTTTTCCAATACTTCTACCGGGAGTTTTTCCGGGCCCCTTCCCGGGAACTTTTCCTTTGCTATGTTCATTCATGATCTGTTGTACCGACACCTCTAATTACACAATCAGTCTTTTTCGAGATCCAGGTAAAAAATGAACCCTTTTCCACTGCGCAGTTATTCCTAATTGTCACTTCTGTCTCTCCAGGCATTCCTGACAATCCTTACTCATATCCTGGCGCACCGAAGCATGATCCACGACCTTCCGGTTATCCAGACAATTATAATGAGTGCTTTCATATTCTTGAAATACCGAGGCTAAAGATAAAGAGCTCTGTTTTATTTCTCCATATGAAATTATTATCTATGTTTATGTTACCTCTCCGGCACTCTCAACGTCGATTCATTTTTCAACTGACAATCAGTGGCAAAGTTACGCAATACTTGTTGACTGTGAATTTTCAAAAAAAAAACGTCAAATTGAAAAAACGGACTGGGAGAGAAATGCAAAAATACGTATCCCTTTTTTTCGTTCCTAGAATGTCCACACGAAGTTGCAGCCCTTTGCGACTTCCGGTGGCGAAGTTACGCAACACTTGTCGACTGTGAATTTTCAAAAAAATACGTCGAATTGAAAAAATGAACTAGGAAGGAAATACAAAGACACGTGTCCCTTTTTTTCGTCCGAAGAATCTGTATATCAATTTTCAGACCTTCGCGACTTCCGGTGGCAAAGTTACGCAACACTTATTGACCCCGTCTCTTGTAAAAAATACGTGAAATTCAAAAAATGAATGAAATTGAAATCATAGAAGTAATTCATTTCGACATTTGAACATACATATGCAATTAAACTGAGATCGATAAGCAAAAACGTGTATTACGTGTTAGGAAAATGAAAAATTCAGATCGCCGCCTTATTTTAAAATACCATTCCATATTAGTTACTTTAGTCTTTGCTTTGGAGTCTCTTTACTCGAGTCAACTCCTTATAACTGTGTTTTGAACGAAATATCTTATGAATCGCTACATATAAGGAAAAGTTAGTGACACATTCAATATAGGAATTGAGGGTTCTGAAACGATTGCCACCAAGTTCAATACGATTAGTGTACGACATCAGGACGTATTGAGATGGCGAGCGAGATGATTTTATTTCAGTTCCGTCGTCGTCGTCGTCGTCTTCGCACGACCATCTACTTTTTTACACGACAGATGGCGCTGACTGTTTTGCCTTCTTTATCCATTTGTATTTTGGATGGTGTTGGTAATCTACGAATACATAACACAATCAAATATATTTTGTACGTGAAGCTACCGTTCACACAGAATTTCCAGTTAATATAAGGCTCCTTTTACTATAGTATAGAATAATTGTGGGGGGGGGGGCGGACCCATTGGCGCATAGACCAATTGGACACAATTGAGGGTTTACTGCAAATTCTGCCCACTTTTAAATAGACAGAATATAATTAGGTACAAACGATGCTTTATTATAGTATATTATATGTAGTTTTACATTAATTTTCGTTAGATTTGGTTAGGGAAGGTTAGGGTAGGGTGGAATGTTCAAATTAAGGAGACTCGGTAGGTTAGTGGACAAGTATATCGTCAGCGAGCGAGCGAGTCCGACTGGAGAGAGCATTAAATGTTTGAAAAGATTCCGCCAGATAAAGGTGACTTACAATAACGTTGAATTATTGATGGAATATCGCTTAGGAGACAGAAATTCGCATTTGTGTCCAATTGGGTTTGTGCGCAACTGGGCATCACTCATAATTAGGGCCTTCATGTGGAGTGTGTGTGTATGGGTGTACGTACGTATGTGCTTTGACATAATTCTCCGTATTCTAAGTGACAGTTTTTAGAGAAATGGGATGTTTCCTGTATCGAGGTGTCAGACGTGAGAGTCTAGGGTGTCAAGGTGTTCCGCTCCGTAGTTTCTTGTATTTAGGCGTGGGACGCGGAAGTTCAAGGTGTGTAGGTTTTTCTCTCCATAGTTTCCTGTATCTAGGTGTCGGACGTCGATGTCCAGGGTGTCCAGAAAAGTTTGCAACGAGCGACGCATTGGCGTTTTGCTCAAACCATAATATTCTATTCGTATATAAATAATCTAGCACACTCTCTTCTCTTAAGTTCAACACACCGCTTCAACAATATATGCTATTAAACATTTTCGACAACCCAATATACTTTTTTGATTAGCGGTATCACAATGCATTTATGTTTTATGTCTATAAAAACATAGATTTCAGTGCACAGGGCTTCTATATCCTGTTGAGCAACAAAAACTTGTGATGTCCCCCAAAAAATACTTACGTGTAAAAAACTACACCAAATGCAGGAGTGCTTTGAATTCCTCTAACAGGAAGTATTGAAATCATATTATTGAGGCCAAGTACTTAAGTCATTACATGTGTGCCAATTACTAGGTTGTTCAAAAAGTTTTGAAAGCGACATCTTGTGATGGGTATGGAGAGGGAAGCAACGGGACACCGAGAGTTCTCGAAACTTAATAGTTTATTCTTAAATCTAATAACAAAAATATAATCTTATCCTAATCGCGCGCCTTAACCTAGGGGGTGTGTGGGTGTGGGGTCCGTCTGTCTGTCTGTGTGTTGCGTTGCGGCCGTTAATTTAGAGGTACGTACTTGGATCCTTGTCGTTCTCGCCGCCGCCTCCTGTCGCCTCGTCTCTCTCTCTCTCTCTCCTCTCCTCCTTCTCGCTTCTCTTCACTCTCACTCTTTCTCTCGCTCTCTCTCGGCTTCCCATATCCCTCTTCCGTTTTCCTTGAATCACTCTCTCTCTCTCTCTCTCACTTTTCCTCACTCTCAACTGTCCACCCTGCTCGTGGGCACGTGCGTGTCGGACTACCCGGTCCCCGGCCGCTCGCGTATCTCCGTCGCCACTCGGCTCGGTTCGGGCGATTCCGCGGCGGCTCGGGGCCTTGCGTTCGGGTCGTGGCGAGGCGGGCGCCTCGTCACAAAGAATAAACGGAACTCTTGTCCCTTTCTAATGTTGAGCTCTTGTTCTATTCTAATGATGAGCACTTCTCTGTTCTTTCTCCCGAACTTACGATGCTTTCCCAAGCGTGTCTGCCTCATCCGGTCACTCTGGTCAGACTGACTGTACCTCCTCGCCCCTCGACGCTGGTGCCGCCGGGGTTGCTGCATGAGCATTTTTAATCTTTAGCGTATGCCCTTATAAGGCGACGTTGCTTGCAATTCTTAGAACTATGATAGCATAGGAACCTAGGGTTCTTAGCTTCTTTATGCTCGAGGTGGTTCTTAGCAATGAGATATGATCTTTTTTCTCCACTCCCGACCTCAAGCGTACGGACTGCACGGGCCACTGCTATTGTCCATCTTCTATTCCTGCTTTCGATTTCGAGTAGGCCAAGAAGACGAGGTCCACTCTTTATACACCTCTTTGCCTTCTCTTCCGCCCCTACTCCTAGATTGAAGTTTCTCTTCTTCTTATCGGGAGACTCATTGCCTGTGGCTCCCTCATCTTCTCTGTTCCTAGTCCGGGTTCTTACTCTGCGGTTGATTATGTCTTTATCGGGGTCGTCATATTCTTGAGGATCTAGGCCTTCAGCTTGTCCTCCCCATGTTGTACTCATCCGCCGCGCCGGTTTATTGCGCTGGGGATAGGCGGAGTAACCGCACTTAAAGTACTGCATAGTACCGCGGCTTCCATATCATCGACAGGCGCATCACCCTTGGTAGTCCATCCTGCAGTCCAGAGTTGGGCGATTGTGCCAGTCGTATGTCCTGAAAAATAGTATGGGACTGCCGGAGCATTGCATGGCGCCGCATCCGTTTTGGAAATCACAAGATTATTCTCAACATGAGTGGCACATTCACTCTAGAACGCAACAGGAGCCGACACTCCTACTACCCGACTAGAAAACTGATAGGGCAACTCTGCCGTCACATATGGGCCGGATCCGGCTAAAGTAATCCATACTTGATGAGATGGATCTTATCAGCTCCAGATCCAATATACGTAAGGTACACCGTATGAGGCATACCGTATTCAGGTCCACATAAGGCACAAATAAGGAACACCTGATAGGTTGTGCCTTACTCAGGGCCACATGGGGCATAGTTAAGGCACACCTGATAAGATGTAATTTACTCAGGTTTAAATCAGGCATATCAAAGGTACACCTGATAGGATGTACCTTATCAGGTCCAGATCTGGCAAACATAAGGCACACCTTCCCATCTAGGATTTGACAACGCTTACAACAGGCCCAAGTCTTGGCCAGTATATGTTTATTGATAATTGGCCAAGCGTAACTCACCTATGTTGGGCCGTATTTGGGTTAGAATTGGTCACCAATATTAATATTTCTTTAATAATTGCCAGTATCCAACCAACACTAGGCCGATGTACTACTGCCAATGATTAGCCGGATATAGACTACCGACTGTGGGCCATCATTGGTTGCCAATTCACCATCATTATTAATTTTTTTATATTTGCCATTGTTTAACACACGTATGTCCAATATACGATTGCCAATCATTGGCGCAGTAACGTGCAACAATTTTGAGCCATCATTGTTGTCCATCATATACCAGCGTTATTTATTGTTTATATTTCCCATTTTTAAACCGATACTGGCCAATGTCTTACTGCCAATAATTGGCCAAATAATAAGAGTAAAATTACATATACGACCAGAGTCCCTAAGTAACACAAAAGTATACGAGACCGTACCCCCAGATGGCCACTGCAACTCGCAAGCAGAATCGGAACACCCTTAGAATAATTAGTCCTTCGATGTTGCTGTTACTTCAGTGCGATTTCGACATTATTTTGAATAACCTGGTATTGTATTCAGCATCTCTTATTCATGAGAAAAGCATTTTATTAGACCATAACGTCCGTTGAGAGGACTTTGTGGGCCACTATTATTTATTTGCAACCAGGGGCCAGTATTGTTTTCCTTTATTGGCCAACATTGACAACCAGTGCTGGGCTCAAGTTACCATCCGACTCTTAACCATCGCTAGGCCAGTCATGGTTGTTGTTATCATCGAGCCATTACTGCGAAAATGGCCACCGACTCTGGCCCAATATTAGGCCTGCTGTACTTTCCTACATGGGTTATAAGGTATTACCGCATTCAGGTCCACATCAGGCACAAATAAAGTACACCTGATAAGATGTCCCTTATTCAGGTCCCATATTGGCATAGTTCAAGTACAACTTCCAGGCGTACCTTATCAGGACCTTAAATGGCAAAATATGTCAGGCCCTTAAATGGGAACCCTTATCAGGTCTTTACCTGTCAAATCTTATTTGGTCCTGATGTACCAACGCGTTACATCACTAATTAGGACCTTATAAGGTAGCCTGAAAGGGGCCTTAAATTAAGAATGCGGCTGCCACGTCCGGGCCTGATGTCCCCCCGAACGGAATTTCTAGTCGGGTAGGCCTGCACCTCTCGTATCCTGCTTGACACCTGCCCTTGTATATCCGGTGTACACCAGTTCATCCTCGCTGTCGCTATCAACTAGCCATCCAGCGTTTCCTGGTACCGCACTTAATCGCATTCTGTCAAGAGCAGGGTCTTTGTATGCATCACAACATTCGGAGCTGTCTTGCAAAAACATCATTTGGATAGACCCCCTATACAGCGGCTTCAGTTCTATCGAGAAACGTTTTCAGTAAATTGTGAATACTCGGATTTTGGTATCCTGGATAAGTTTTTAGAGGTTCTTGGTATATTTAGTATGTCAGTTTTGATTTCACTCGCGATTTTAATTGGAACTTTGATTTTAACACGCTCGACAACTCTGATGTTGTTCTCTTAATCTCTTAATCCACATCGTCCGAATATGGCTTCTGCCTCCCTTTTTATAGCAGTAAAGCTACTTCTGATCGGTCAATATGACTCTCCTTCCTAAAAATTACTAACATATCGATTGACAACTAAACTTTTTCTAATAATCAATATACCAAGTCGTACTCTGTAATTTGAATCTCCTTGAATGTTATCCGAGTAGATTCAGGCTTATCCTTAATTATAAGGTGTGGAACGTAACACTAAATTCGCGTCACACACTAAAAAAAAAAGCGAAACTCGCAATAATGTACTCTAAAATCCCTCGGGACTTCCGTTATACGGTTCCCAACGAAGTGGCCCACTTTTCGCCCCCCCCCCCCCCCCCTCGGCCCGAAGATTATCGAAGAATTTCGAGTTCGCCCGAACTCGCTCAGACGCTCTGGCCTCACCTCCGTAAAGTTAGCCGGGCAACTTCGACTTATCGAATTTCTGTACTTGCACATCGATTGTTAGTCATTTGTTATTGATTGTTAGACTAATTATAACATTTGCTAAATAATAGTTTTTTTGCAATAACGAAAACGAATTTCAGTTTTAAGTTAACCGAAAAATATTGATTTTTTCACAGTTTTCGTTTCGAAACAGGTGCAATCGATGTGGCATCGTTTGTTAGTCCCGAATAACCTAATTAAAAGATTTGTTAGTTGACGGTTTCGCTTAAAATAGGGAAAAACATTTCTTTCTTAATTCCTTCAATTACACTTTTCTTTGTTTTCTCAATCAACTCTATCTCTAATCTTTTCTTGAACTTTCCCATTTCCTCTTTTAAAATTTCTTTATTTTATTAATACCCATGTATCTGTCTTCTACTTTCTCTATTATACTTACTACTTTATCTATTTTCTTTTTCAGAGACAATCCTTCTTCATTTCTACTATGCTCTCTCTTTCTTTTTCTCGCCTTCTTTTGCACTTGCTCTTGTGTTGTTTGATTTTTATTTGTCTCATTTGTTACTATCTGTTCATCTGTATTTATCTCCATTTATGGCGCTCCGCCCTCATTAATATTCCTAACTACTTTTCCCCGTCACGCGGTATAAGTTGATTTTCTGTATTATACATCTTGTGTATCTTGCAGCAACCCGGATGGAAATGTTTCATACAACGCTTGTACTCATGTATCGCAATCTTTACTTCCTTTTTGTATTTAGCACACGCGTATAATTTGTGATTCCATGTTGATGGCGTGGTTGACATCTTTCACTAGTATTCCTCTCCTTACTACTAGCGACTAGTCATCATATTTATCTTACGTAGTATATAACTTGAGGTGACTACGTGATTCACCCATTCATACCATAGATGGCCGTGTTTGCATCTATATTATTCTCATATTGCCGAATTAGTTGTAGATATGGATATCTTCACTGTCACTTACTATGGATTGCTACGCATGCGCCTGATGTTATACGTAATGGTTGCCACCAAGCAGCGTTTTCTTGTCACGATAATTCCGGGTTACAGCACTTCTATCTTTCTTATTATTTGGTTTGGAACTATTCGTATTATATAATATTACACTATTTGCACAATTAAACTTTACACTTATTTTATGTTTCTCGGTTAGTTCGCCTCTCAAACTCTGCAATTCACCGCTTATATATGGATTGCAAATCAGTACGTTTTTACTTAGAGAGAGAGAGAGATTGATTGATTACATTTTATTTATGCCATAGCTAGGCTTTTTGGCAAGGTGGGTTGCGAATACACACGTATTCTGAATAGGATATATATGAGTTTACATAGACATGATAATATACTTAGATACATAAGAACGCTGAATGCGTTGACTGAGATAATATATATATGAGAGATTGTATTTGTACACAAGAGTTATGAATAAAGGTGTTTCATGTTAAAATAGAAGTAAGTTATTGATAGGTATACAAAACTATAATTATAGCTAAGATGAAGTAAAAAAGAAGCAGCTTAGTATAAACTTCTATAGAAGCATAAGTAGAGCAAGATTCCATAGTAGTCACATTGGATCAGTGAACCCTAACTAATATATATGTTGTAGATTATGTAAGATATAGTAATGGTGTACTTAAATATGAAGTAAAACTAATTCAAACTAATTAACTCTAGACGGAAGACAATCAACTGCTGCAGGAGCAGTCAAATAACTGTATAGAAATGGACTTATAGAGATTGCCAAACTAGGTAGTGTTATGCTCTTGCTCTTCCAATAAGAGAAGGTGAGAAAAAAGTAATTTTTTGAAGATGGAGAGAGAAGGAGCCGCAGTGATATAAGCTGGAAGAGATTTCCAGAAATACAGCGCTGAAAGATGGAATGAGTTACGATAGGCCATGGTACGGTGATTAGGGATATAAAACTCATTCACTACTGATGTTTGCCTAGTTGGATAACGAATCATATTGTTCCGGCGAGAGAAAAGAAGTTGGAGATAAGAGGGAGAAGCCATAAAGAAAATCTTGTATGTGAGAATACCAAGATAATAGTTCCTCCTGCTTTTCACTGACAGCCATTTAAGGCCTATACGATACGAGGTGATGCTGTGATCTGATCTTCTTAAATCAAAAATGAAGCGAATCGATAGGTTGATAAGTCGTTGAAGACGCAAATCTAAGGAAGTAGTGCAATTGAGAAAGACACAGCAGCAATAATCTAGGTGGGGGAAAATAAGTGTAGAGACCAGTTTGATTCTTAGATCACGAGACAAGGAATTCTTATGAAACTTTAGTCTGTGAAGTGTAAGGTGTACTTTTTGAGAGATAAGAGCGACATGTTTGTCCCATGATAGGTCGGAGCTCAGGGTAACACCAAGATTGCGAACTGTATTCACGATTGGTAGTTGGATTCCATCAATCGTCACTGGTGGAATATTTGCCAAATCTAAGACCCTAATGTGAGGTTTACTGCCTAGTATAAGAATATGAGACTTCGCAAGATTGAGTTTCAATTTGTTATTTGTCGCATATTCGAAAACTCTAAGAGTGTCGTGACTAATCTTATTGAGTCCATGGTCAAGTTGAGATGGTGGACAAGTAAGGTACATTTGAGTATCATCCGCAAATGTCATGTGTTGACAGTGGTGAAAACAGGAATTGATGTCATTTATGAATAAGGAGAACAGGATAGGTCCAAGGACAGATCCTTGTGGGACCCCAGTAGTTGTGGATAGCCAGTTTGATGTTCGACCACTATCATCAATGACAGCTTGGGTCCGGCCAGTGAGGTAAAAGAAGAACCAAGCTAATGTGGAGGGGGAGAACCCTGCTCGTTTAAGCTTACCTAGAAGAATATCATGTGGAACCATGTCAAACGCTTTGCTAAAGTCAAATAATACTAAGATGGTGAAAAGACCATTATCAATTCCACGACGTGCATCATCACACACTCGTATAAGAGCAGTTTGTGTGCTATGGTTGGCTCTGTACCCAGATTGTCTAGAGTCAAGAACTTTGTGCGTTTCTAGGAACGCAGAGAGTTGGTTTAATGCTACTCGTTCAAAGATTTTTGAGAGCTCACATAGATTTGCAATAGGTCTAGTGTCGGTAGGAGATAGAGGAGTAGGGATTTTCGATAACGGTCTAATGAACACCCTCTTCCACATTGAAGGAAAGTGAGAGATGTCAAACGAGGCATTGAAAATAGTAGAAAGAACGGGTGCAGTGACAGTTAGCGCACTTTTTACGGAGAACAGTGAAATACCATCTGGACCGGATGCATGCGAGTTTACTGTGAGCGAATTGATCAGTTCAAAGATTAAATCAGTAGTGATTGGAGTAAAGGCGAAAGAATGACTAGGTAGGTTGATAGAGGAGGTAGCTCTCAGGAATTCTTCTCTAGAGCAGGCAGGTTGTGAGCATGAAACTGTAGAGTAATGATTGTTGAGTAGGTCAGGGGAGAAAAATTTGAGAGGAGAAGTGAAGTTATTTTTAGTTAATCCTATCCTCTCTCTCTCTCTGGTGAGTACCTGTCAGTCTTTCAATTGCTTCCTACTATCTGTCGAGGATTTACTGTCGCTTTCTGCCTTCGGGCTACTTTTGTTCTAGTATTGAGTGAGCGCTGTTTTTCACTTTCCGCATATATAATTTCTATGACTGGACCATGTACAACATCATATCCATAGTGAAATGAAAATCACGGCTATTATCTAACCTCAATCGGAAGATACACTTTACCTTACCACGTGCTGTGCGACGCATGCGCTGCCAAAACTTGGTTCACACGCCTCACCAATCATCAACCAGAACATTGATAATCGTGAGTGTGCTGCTATCTTCTACCTTGGACGTGGCACCATCTGTCATCACTACGGGACTTGTTGACTATTACCAACCATCAAACTAGTGTACTAGTGAATTCTATCAGTGCTCCATCTTTGTTGCCATTGTGTCAACAGATAGTCAGTCATCATTCTAATTCTTCTATCGACCTTCTTAGTGTTGTGTTTCAAGACGTTTTTTGACCATCTGTAACTCGCTACAGCTGTCTGATATTGTGAGCACCTTATCACAGTCTTTTAACGTGCTGTGACTCCATATGTCGCACATCACCTGCAACAAGTGCAGTAAAAGAATTGCAGGCGAAAGCATCAAGTGTAGCACATGCCTCAAATCATTTCACCCAGGGTGTGGTAAAAGTTACATAACGTTCAGGTCAGCTAGTGCTTGTTGTGTGAACCAGTTCTCCATCATGCCAAACTCTAATCAGCCTTGTTCTGTCTCTGGTGGTCCCAACATGGACCGTCACTCCATAAATTGTTTTCAACAACATCAGATCTCGCAGGCGCCCTCGACTGATGTGACTTTAGATGCCATCTTCTCCAAACTCTCCAACTTTATAGACCAGCAGACTAAATTCAACACTGATATCTCTTCATCTCTCGCTGTTCTATCTGAATTGAAGACTACTGTTACTGACCATGCTACTCGAATTGAGCGCCTTGAATCCTCGGCTGCAGCCTCATCCAATACTGCACAATCATCCCCTGCAAATGAACTTATAATTTCTGGAATTCCTCTTTCTATTACTGAATCTCATGATCAAATTGCTTTAAAAGTATTCACTGCACTTGAAGTTCCCAACCTAATCAGTGACATTCTGTCTATTCGGAGCATGGCGAAGAAAGCAGACCCGACTCAAGCCTTATCTTCCAGTGCTTCAGGGCCTGGTATTAAAGCGAATCCTACAACGAAATCACTGATAGTCCTACTTAAAACGCCATGTGTTCGGGACTTTATCATTAACAAAAAACGAATCAAACGCAACCTTCTAGTTAGTGAAGTTTTCGCAGTTAATATGACAGGCAACGTCTATGTTAATGAACTTCTATCCTCTGAAAAGTACGATCTTTTTCGAAGGACCAAAGCTAAAGCAATTTCTGCATCTTACAAATTCGTATGGGTGAAATCTAATTGTATATTCATAAAAAAGGACAATGGACTTCCAGTAATTCCGATTCATACAAACTCCGACCTAGCGAAAATATCATGACTGCCTCCAGTTTCTAAACCTCAAGCCAGCGATACATGTGTAGTGAAAATTGCTCATTTTAATGCGAACTCTCTCCTCGGTCACATTGATTTAGTGCGTCACTATATTGAAACTCATCACTTCCATCTTATCTCTGTTTCTGAAACATGGCTGCACTCTGGCATATCCGACGCCCTACTTGCTATTGCGGGTTATTTTATCATTAGAAATGACCGTGAAGGCAAGTCCGGAGGAGGTGTTGCCTGTTACATTCATAATTCTTTATCGGTCAATGTACTTTCAACTTCACCGAGTATATTCACCAATTCTCCAGAGTATATTCTATTAGAAGCGAGGCTTCCATGCATGACGCCGGTATTATTTGCTGCCATCTATCGTCGGCCTAAAGGAAAACTATTTGAGGACTTTACACAATGTTATAACCAATTTTCTCATGCGTATAAGAATATTATAATTGCTGGTGATCTAAATTGTAACCTTCAATCAGATGTCTTTGAATCTCGCTTCCTTAAAAATTGGGTTTCTTCTGCTTCGCTTTATCTTGTTCCTTCTGAACCAACTTATCACACAGTCTCTTGCGACTCTTGGTAGATAATTTTTAGTTGAGAGAGAGAGAGAGAGAGAGAGAGAGAGAGAGAGAGAGAGAGAGAGAGAGAGAGAGAGAGAGAGAGAGAGAG
>JARQTI010000336.1:0-66355 GCA_030142655.1 Trachelus tabidus
ACGGTGCATCCACTGTTGGATAAACTGTTTAATTAGATTTTTTCAAATAAAACCACATACTCAATTACGTCAATGCTAGTCTTACTTATAACCTCTCTCCTTTACCGTTGCCCATGAGGGTCTGTTATGCATCCCTAATAATGCCATGTGATATTCCAAGATTACGCATAAATTGTAATTTACAGGAATAGAAACTTTTTCATTATGTTTACCATACTTAACTGAAATTCTGACAAGTATTATCAACAATGTTACAGGAGTCTTGACAGATAAAACCGTTAAAATTACTCTAAACTATGAAAATTTTAACAAACCGCATATTAAAGTAATAAATCGCACTTGACGAGAATGCATTTGCAACCTCATGAAACAAAAGCCTTCATTAAGACGTGTAAACATTTTACCGTCTTCTTACTCGATCTCATGAATCAACTAATAATTTCGAGTACTCAGAAAGTACATACCTACTCTAAGTACAAGAATTCCCACGTTCTGTATAAAAATCGAGTGCACCTGGCATTTAATTCTGAATGAAGCCATACAAAAAATGGCTTATCAACATTCCTATGATACATCACAAGCCATACGAACTTTACTTTGTCAAAACCAATACATTAATTCCCTATTTCTCATGAATGTCACAAATACAGGTTCAACGTGGCCGCCAAATCTCCTCAGACCCTTCACTGAATTTCAACCCCAAAACAATGCACGAAAATCCTCACTGTCTGCTCATCAGATAAATTACACGTATATTTTGTGTTTCATTCTCAGCCACCCCTAAGAGTGAAGACACGAGTACCCAGCAGAATTTGAAGAAACCAAGCTTGCACATCGTCGGCGGACATTCCACTGACATCAAGAATATTCCCTACCAAGTCCAGATCCAGGTGCGGGGATTAGCTGTCTGTGGTGGTAGCATCATCTCCGACAAATGGGTCTTGAGTGCAGCCCACTGCGTGTTCCAGCCGATTAAATTCTATAGCATCCGGGTCGGCACCAACTTCAAGAACAAGGGCGGTACAGTTCATTCCGTGCGCAGCATCGTCAAGCATTTTAATTATCAGCGAAACAAGATCAACGTCCCCACGAACGACATATGCCTGTTTCATCTGTCAAGGCGCATAAAAATGGACTCGAGCCGTCAGCCAATCCGACTGTTCAACTACCGGGAGCAAATCGCCGTTGGGACCCAATGCCTCGTGAGCGGATGGGGTGCTCAAAAGGAGGGTAACATCGGAGTCGAGGTCCTCCGCAGTGTGACCGTGCCAATCATCTCCAAGAAGGAGTGCGCCCTGGCTTTACCAGAGACGAACAAGGAAGTACCCCCAGGTCAAATCTGCGCTGGCTATCCGGAGGGTGGCAAGGACACTTGCCAGGGTGACTCAGGTGGACCGCTTGCAATCAGAGGTCGACTTGCTGGGGTCGTTTCATGGGGAATCGGTTGCGCACGTCCTAATAAGCCTGGTCTGTATACTGAAATAGCTTATTATCGACAATGGATCTACTATATAACTGGTATCTAAGAGTTAATTTTGTTTTTGCACAGTTATGTTACTTTTTAATTTTAAGACTGTTCCATGATGATTATAACTTGGGATATTGATGAATTTACAATAAAGTTGTATGTTTGATTTAAAATATTATTTTTCGATTTCTTCTTATTATTCTTTCGAACTTTTTCCTCGATGCTCCTACAAATGGGTTTTTTGTGTAACCTTACCGTGTTTAACTGCGGGATTACGAAACCGGAACGATTTTCTACGATTTTCTCTTTGGAGGATAATATGTAATTTATCTATGTTTATTAAATAATTAATAAATGTAAGCATCGTCTGGATAATTGCATCGATCACCATGATATTTATTTTAAGCAAACTTTGCAATATATATTTTCATTCATCGATTCCAAAGAGATATCCAATAGTCGCAGTCTCTCGAGAAAGCGAATTCGATTGGAATATGGATATATGGGACGAGCGCTATAAAAGTAAAGAATTGAATGATATTGGTGTTTATAAATACTATTTAAATGCGTGTCAATAATTTTTACTCTCCCTATTTCTCTCATTCCATTACGTTACAGCAATTCCATTGACGAATTTGATTTATGGATATCCATATAAATGCCAATAATAGGATTTCCGTATGATTTCATGTCTCCCGGCTGTACCTATCTGGACAGCTGATCGTCATCCGCCACAATCAATAATTCGTCGAAAGTGTTACCATTAGCCTTAACGAAAGCCATACAAAAAATGGCCTATCAATATTCCTATAACACATCGCAAGCCATACGGACTTTACTCTCTCAAAAGTAATACATTAATTCCCTATTTCTCATGAATGTCACAAATACAGGTTCAACGTATTCGCCAAGTCTCCTCAGACCTTTCCCTGAATTTCAACCCCAAAACAATGCACGAAAATCCTCACTGTTTACTCATCAGATAAACTACACATACATTTTGTTTGTTTCATTCTCAGCCACCTCTGAGGGTCGAAACACCAGTATCCAGAAGAATTTTAAGAAACATGGCGGGTACATCGTCGGCGGAGAACCCACGAACATCAAGAGTGTTCCCTACCAAGTCCAGGTCGAGGCGCATGGATCACTAGTCTGTGGTGGTATCATCATCTCCGATAAATGGATCTTGGGTGCAGCCCACTGCGTGTCCGAGCCGGTTAATGTTTATAAGATTCGGGTCGGTACCAGCTTCATGAGCAAGGGCGGTACGGTCCATTCCGTGGAAAACATCTACAAGCATTTTGATTATTACAAAAACCATATCCAAATCGCCATCAACGACATATGCCTGTTTCTTCTGTCAACGCGCATAAAAATGGACTCGAGCAGTCAGCCAATCCGACTGTTCAACTACCGGGAACAAATCGCCGCTGGGACCCCAGGCCTGGTGAGCGGATGGGGTACTAAAAAGGAGGGAGGCTATCCAGAGGAGGTCCTCCATAGCGTCACCGTGCCAGTCATTTCCAAGTCGGAGTGCGCCCTCGCTTTCCCAGAGATGAACTACAAGCTACCCCATGGTCAAATCTGCACTGGCTATCCCGAGGGTGGCAGAGACTCTTGCAACGGTGACTCAGGTGGACCGTTTGTTATCAAAGGTCGACTTGCTGGTATCGTTTCATGGTCAATCGGCTGCGCACGTTCTGATAAGCCCAATGCGTATACCGAAGTAGCTTATTATCGATACTGGATCTACTATATAACTGGTATCTAAGAGTTACTTTTGCTCTTGCACAGTTATGTCACTTTTTAATTTTAAGACTGTTCCACGATGATTATAACTTGGCATATTGATGAATTTACAATAAAGTTGTATACTTCATTTAAAATATTATTTTTCGATTTCTTCTTATTATTCTTTCGAACTTTTTCCTCGATGCTCCTACAAATGCTTTTCTTTTATGTAACCTTACCGTGTTCAACTATGGGATTACGAAACTGGAACGATTTTCTAATCGAATCTCTCGAGATAACGTATTTGTAGCTAGTTTTACTATAGCAGAGTGGAGTTTGGTGATATTTTCTATACTGGTATCGAAATTTTTCTCTTGGAATGACTAGTGCTATCTGTAAAGTTTTTGAACAGGATTTCGTATTTCTTCTCTGTATCAGACAATTATTTGTGTTTAGTTCACCTCTCCGGCACTCTCTACGCCGATTCGATTTTGGACTGAAAATCTCGGTGGCATATTTCTTATAATCAGTATTGAAATTAACTAGTCCGACACAGACGATTGTTCTCTTTAGAGGATAATATGCAATTTATCTATGTTTATTAAATAATTAATAAATATATGCATCTAATCAATTGGTTGAATGGGTAGTTAGAGGTCGGTTTAATATTTAAATTCTAAGTGAATATATTATGCGAAAGTGCCTTTTGACCATATTAGCAAACTCACGTATTACATATAAGTACATATTTTTTTTCGGAATTCTTTAAATACTTGACGCACCCTATTTTTTTTAAGTAAGAGCAATTTGGCAACGGTTCACGTGACTTCAAGGTTCCTTGAGCGACGAGAGGAAAATCTCGACATTGTCAAAGAGCTGCAGGAGTACGGTACTGAGAGAAGGTACAAGTCTGACGGTATTTGATAAAATAGTAAGAAATAAAACAAATTACAAAATATTTAAAACAACATAAATAAGTATAATTTGGTTTATTATTATTTCGTAATGTTCCACTTTCAACACATTTCGTATCGGTTCAATTCGACGATATTACTGATATACAATAACTCGTGACGCACTATCGTAGAGCAGATAATGATCGATGATAAGATGATGACTGTTTGCAAAATTTCGCTGACTATGAATGTTCTCGCGCATCTTACAATTAGATTCCGAAGTGTAGTACGCGACATCAGTCGCTGTCATGTAAATAACTGTACCAAGTACCATCTACACTCGTGTTAGGTAAGATTTTTAAAAGTTTTACTGATCAGTGTACGTGAAGCTGATATGTATGGGACGAAAAAAGATTTTTCAAATAGAATTATATTCGTAACGTCAATGTATTGCATACTGGAATTAATCAGCTGTCTGGATAATTGCATCGATCACCATGAAATTTATTTTAAGCAAACATTGCAATATATATTTTCATTCTTCGATTCCAAAGAGATGTCCAATATTCGCAGTCTCTCTAGAGAGAGAATTCGATTGGAATATGAATACATGGGATGAAAGCTATAAAAGGACAGAATTGAATGATATTAGTGTTTATAAATACTGTTTAAATGCGTATCAATAATTTTACTCTCCCCCTCTCTCTCTCTCATACTCTTTCCAATTAGATTGCAGCAATTCCATTGACGAATTTGATTTATGGATATCCATGTAAATGCCAATAAAAGGATTTCCTTATGATTTCATATCTCCCGGCTGTACCTATCTGGACAGCTGATCGCCATTCGTCACATTGAATACGTCAGAATTCGTCAAAAGTGTCACTACTAGTCAGAGCCATTCCCCAGATACTTATGCCAGTACGAGATCCCTATAAACGTATAGAAAAAAAAAAGAAAGAAGAGTATCAATTCTTTATACGAATACAAATTTTCTATGAGCGTAACATCGATGTTCTTTGGGATATCTTAAATACTTTAAGTGTTTCCTTTAGATACTCTATGACGTTTAGGTATCGATGTCAATATTTCTAGGCATTTACTTGCAAATTACCTGAAGGATTCAGTTAGCAACTATCGATTTTGAATTGCTGTCAACTGTGGAATCTGAACGCTCGCCTTCTGTTTACTTTGTGCAAAGTGTTTGACAAGGTGAATGATTCCTCTGGAAAGCATTATTCGGGATGGACTTTAGGAAGCGACGGATGGATCTATTAGTATATGAGAGCGACAAGACATTATCGGTAAAAGAAAATGGCAGAATTATTATTACATGTATTTAGCCCTGTCACGTATATTGAAAATACGTTATGGATGATCTATTATACATTAGCTGATACGGAAATTCAGTAACACACGTGCGGCTATTCATTAGATATCATCAGTATCTCTAGGGATTTAAGGATCAACGTTCTAATGACGAACGAGTGGATAAATATAAATCCTAGAATGTCCACCGTATATAAGCAGCGAAGTTCTTAGAGGTTAGAGAATCTAATCGCCAGCCACAAGCTATGCACAAGTACCTGATACTGAGTGCATTACTAGCGCTGGTCGCTGTGGCGACGGGTGAGTTAATAATTAATATAAAATATCCTTAAAAGAAACATATAACCAAAAAATAACTTACATTTTCCTTTCTCTCGATAGCTAAACTCACTACTGCGGATATCAATCGACGTTTGTTCAAGAGTAAGCCGGATCATTCCAACAGACCAATAAACCGACAAAACTCGAGCATCGAAGAGGTACCTTATCAAATTGCAATAGAATTGTTCACGATATCACATGGCGGGGGCTCCTTAATATCCGAGGATTGGGTATTGACAGTCGCTCAGCTTCTGCAATTCCCTTCAACCTGGTTCACAATACGCGCAGGATCGGAATATTATCAGAGAGGAGGATCGACTCATTCGATCGCGAAACGAATCATTCACGAAAATTTTACTGTGGACGAAGATTTAGTGACTACTAACGATATTGCGCTACTGCGTGTGAACACGCCCTTCAGATTCGACGGAAAGAGACAACCACTAGCGCTGTACAATGCCGGACAAACTGTTAAACCTGGCGATATATCCGTGATTACTGGATGGGGTATTTTTAGTATCAGTGACATTTTACAAACTGCCAATCTGCAAATTGTCTTGAAAGACATTTGTCAGAACGCGTACATCGAATTGGGTGGTGTTTCTAAGGGACAGATATGTGCTACTTACTCTGAAGATACTGAGGATCCCTGCGTTACCGACCCAGGCGCGCCGCTTGTTATACATGGTCGTCTAGCTGGTTTGTATTCCTGGGGCAATGGTTGCATGCCTGGAATGCCTGAGGTTTTCACCGAGGTCGCCTCGTACAGGGATTGGATTAGAGATCGTATTGGATTCTAAATGACTTCTATTCATGGGTGATTCGGTGTGAAGGATCCTTCGCGAAATATTCATTTACTTGATTATAATACGTTATACGTAGCAGGAGAGCCCTGAGTCATTTGAAACACGATACCGAATAAAATAAAACCGTTAAATCTGCCATCTGATAGTGAATAGTTTGTAATTGTCTGAGCAGCTGCAGTGTTGTTTCAAAAAAAAGTGACCAAAGTTTTACAAGAAAGGTCTATAAGAGTCATCGGTAACATTACTTGAGATATAATTGTGTTTCATGCGACACCAGTCTCCACTACTGTAAGCATTTTTCTATTCCGTATTCTAGTCTCGTTGAACAAGTAAGGATTTCTTGACAAGTAACATGAACAAAATGGACGATCAGAATTATACGTTATATAATAAAACCATGCGTTGTATACACTGTATAAGATTTTCATGAAAAATATTATGTTCGTTTAAAACACGATAATACGCTTCTTTATTATTATATCGGTATATAAAAGCTCAGTCATTGATAAATACCCGATGAATTATTTCAACAGAATTAATCGAACTGTGATAATACTAATTAAGAAATTGGCATCTCAAAAGGAAAATTTCGGAATCTACGTGTCAACAGTATATTAATGATGAAACGATTCATCGATCGAAGCGGTACCCGATATTCATCGTGCATGGATTTAATATCGATTTATCATAGATAACCAAAATTCTTTGAAATTCAGATTAAAATGTTTTCAGTATAGACGACATCAGCGAATTATCTATACATTTTCTAATATGTTAATACTCATGCTCTACATTTCTTCAGAAACTTTTTTTTTCATACATTCATTCACACATTCATATGTATATGGTAAGTATGTGCATTCAATGGAATGATAGTAGCCATTACTATGTAAACTACATATTTACGTTATTATTACATATCAAGATTCAAGTTAGTAGGTTGCTGTCTTCTACATACCGTAACGCCATTTTTTACGATGTCGCACAAATAAATGGCACCGCGAGAACTAATTGATAAAATACGAAATTTACTGGGCACCAGGTATAACAAGAGTTATACAGCTGTCTCCTAAGGATACCCTGGCCAGCTCCTATACGGTGGGGTCCTGGGTTTGGGAGACAATGATAAAAAATTTTTTAATGATGCCACCCTGCTCTGATTCATGAAATCACCCATTCAAGGCTTATTTCCACTGATTTGTTTGCCGTGAATAACCCTGTATAAAACAGACTCTATCCGTCGACGTTCTTAAGAATTTCTGTGGACACAAATATCGGTCGATATCGATCCAAACAGAATCGTCAATTACACGCAAGCCCAGTACGTGTTCCAGTATTCGATACGTGCATAGATAATGCAGATAGCAGATAGTTAGCCACACGTCTATCTAGCATCTACATACAGTGAATATACATATACAGTCTGTCTAAACTATGACAACATATATTCTATGGTAACGTTGTGCACTTAATTATTCATTACACGTAATTAGAGAGAATATTAAAGATATTAATTATATATAAAGTTATTTAAGCTAAGCGCACCACTTCAGGTTAGCAGTCTGCCCATTTGATTTCTATTGATAGAATCAGTGTCAGGTCATGCATTTATATTGAATGACCCTGTATATATACAGAAATGTACCCGGTATCGATATAGGCCTTACAAGAAGATGGAAAAAGCAGAGCAATTTTCCAAGGTGATAAAATGAAAAGTACCCAGAGCTTTCAGGAGCTTTTTAGTTGGCTTTCTTTATTTTCTTTAACCATAAAGTTTTACCCAATAAATTAGCTCGCAACTGGGATATCTCACTGGTCTTACATCTCTAAAGGTACCAGGAAACTAATAGCCGTAGTGGAAATTTCTCTCTAAATTTTCTTCATTCTTTTCCTTTTCATCTCTATTTATGTCTTTCCACATGTTTCTCTGCAGTTTCAAATTTAAAAATTTTAACGTGTCTCCTCCTATCTACCTTTCTCTCTCTCTCTCTCTCTCCCCCCTCTCTCTCTCTCGCATTCTTTCCTACTACTCTGCGTGAACCGCCTGATCGCCTCGATTAACCAGGGTCACGTTCTGTGCTTGCAAAGCTGCTCTTTGTGCTCTTGATCGATTCTTCTCTACATATGTCCTACAGCCAATGTGGATCGTGCCAAATGTTAGTGGAAACTCCCTGCCATGATTGCGTACGCATAAAAAAGATAAGCTTTTACCGTATCTCTCGAAATAACACGCCAAGAATTTCCCGCGTTTATATTCATACAATAGCGTATGCGAATAAAAGCAACGGAAGCTTCAAAGTGAGCTCTTTTCCTTGTTGGTAGAGCGACGAATGAGAGAGAGAGAGATAAAAGAAATTCCGGTTTACCTCGAACGATCCATTTTACTTCATTATTCGTAAAGTTACGAAACATCGATAAAGAATTTCAATTTTTTAAAATTCTTATTGGCTCTTTCAAAATTTTTATTTGTCATCCTTATACGACTATCCGTGTTCATCGAAATTCATTCACGATACCAGTCACGATCTCAAAAGCCAGTCCTTTCCTTCTGACGAGTTTTCCACAAATTTTATCTCCTACAGCAAGTTCAGTTTTGTGAAACCGTCGTCATTGCCAAGATAAGTTTGGCCATTCTCTATACTGAACTTTCTGGGGCAATAGCTGTGTTGCTGAAGAATTCCCCGAGGAAGACATGCATCCAATTCTTTACTTATTTGATACTGTATCCTACATATACACGTATACATATATGTATATATAGATTGGATGTAAGCCAACGTAAAATCGTTTAAATATTCCCAAGAAGATCGTCAAAAAGACATTTCCCAGCAGACACCATAATGAAAAAACTTAATAAAAGCCGGATCGCGTCTCCCAATGAAAAGTTCAATCGATAAATTATTTTAGCCGTCAGTACTGACAATGACATTAATCATTTATACGTTTTGGGCTGTCAATCAATTTTTCTTTCATTTAACGTTGTCGTTATATCTATATCGAGACTAATATTCTTAAGGCGGATATCCGTATCCACGACAGGGGTGACAAGGCTAACCTAACCTAACCTAAATAAGGGTGAAATTCTTGTCCAGACTTCGTTTCCTCAATCTATTATCAATCTGGACCGTATCCCTTGTATTGGACAGACCTAAGGAAGCTACCTTGAAACACCCTGTACAATAGGAACGTCCTTCGGTCCAGATGTCAATGTGGGCTAAGTTCGTCAGAAGCAGATTTTCTTGCCAATTACCAAATGCAAGTTCTCGCGCCGCTTGCCAAAAGAGCCATCGCCGGGGACATTGATTCGCCGCTATAGAAAGCAGCCTTAAGCGTTTAAATTCTTATTGGTTGCCGCTAGGTACATTATATACATAGATAAGATACATACATATCATTTTGATATATCAGAGACGATTTCGAGATACTAAATAAAAATGAATATTCTATATCGTAATAATACTCAGACTGATGTAATTTCCAATTAATAAGATAAATTATAAGAGATGAGATGCTGCGATCGGATGACGACTGGATACTTACGTATGTCATTATGACGAGTTTAAATTTGAAAAAGATAATAAAATTACGAAAGAAAAATGGGATCTGTATTATATCTCTCACTTTTGGCTCTTGGCTATATTTTCTTTTAATAAAAATATTTTTTATCAATTTACGTATATTTTCTTTTATCCTTTTGTATTATTTTTAAAATCAATTTCTAATATTCAGAGATTACTGATTACTTTGATGATGACTTTCAAAGTTGCGAAAGCTCGTATATTGATAGTTTGAAATTCTATAGTTTTTTTTGTAGCTCAATTTTTTTTTTCACCCACACATTATGTGCCCTACCTATGCAGATCCCACTAGATTTGCATCTGGTTCTCTATCGGACGAGTTTCTCCTTTATGAGGAAAGTTACAACGTTATTGCAGAAGGGCTCAAGGTAAAATATGGCCCCACTATGATTCCCCGTAGTCCGTGATATATTATTTAATCGTACCAACACACCAGGTCAGAGAGTCATTTTCCAGGTATATGCTAAGTATTCTCACAAGTATTCGACAGAGACAGGGCCGGAGCTTTTTTGAGAACTAAACTGTTTTTGACAAATTTGTAGCTCGTTACTCAAAGCTGTCAAGTCTTTTCGGGCGGCTTTACAGAAAGCGTGATACTGCAGGGCTTTACGAAATTACAAGCTCGGTGACAAAAGTGAGTAACGTCATTAATAGGAAAGCAACGTAATTCAACTCACTATAAAGTCTTCAATGGCAGAGTAAAATACAGATTAGTCGTATAAAAGGATAAAATCCTGTCGTCCAAGTCCAAGTCCAATTGTTACGTCAATTTTGTACAGAGACTTCATGACCTTCTGTGTTTCCCAATTTGCCCAGGTCAATATTGTCACAGCGAAGCACAATTGGCACCGAAAGTAAAAAATAAAAAAAGAACTGTAACGCGTATTCCAATCTACATTGTCCACTGTGCAATTACGGTTTACAAACAAAATTTCAAAAGATATTATCGATAATCAATACGAGATTATCGATCGCGATAGACCTATATCGCTGATAAGGATGGACGAAAGAAATTTATATCGGATCTGGCAGAGGGTCAAAAAAACTCACCGGTCAGGGAGACGTCAGGACGTTCACGTTTGGCACGGTGTGGAGACACTTTAATTTTTTTTTCTTTCCAATATGGTCAACCCCGCACAGTACGTTGCGAGGGATAAGGGACGAAAAGAAAAAAAAATAAAACTTTCAATAGCCAAAGGCTATCACTGTACGTACTTCACTTCGCATAAACACAGTGCGAGAGGCTTCGCGGCGAGTATCACACTGAGGGTAGTTTCTCGCGAAGCACTGCACCACCGCCACCCTTCGTCAAATTCTCTCACTAGCAGCGCCGTGAGTTCGCAAGCTCCGCTGTGCTATTGTTCACAAAGCGATTGGCTTGCTCAAAGCCTTTTTTTTTTTCACCGAGTCGAAGAGTGCCACGCGTATCGTTCTACCACGAGGACAAGGTCCCGTTCAGGAAAAGCACTCGGCTGGCTGACACGATGCTTTACTACTAGCTACTCTTGTCCTACTCGGAGCTTTGGCAGCCTTAGGAAACGACTGTATAGATCCATACGTGCTTAGATATCTATAGCTATTTTACTATAGAGACAATTTACGGGTAGGTATGTAGAAGTCGATTTATTGTGAAATTTTATTGGGTTTATGGGGATGATCTGGGGGGTGGGTGGGGCGAGGGGGGGGGGTGCTGGTTATGGTAAAAATAAGAATTATCAAATGACTTTGAGGGTTTTTAAGCTCGTCATTTTTAAGCACTTCGAAAGTGGGGAATTTGCGCGCGCAAAAAATTGTTTATTTAAAATTAATACGAGCGCTTATACGTATTGATTGGTCGATGCTCGAAGGTATAAATAAATACGTATTGAAAAATCTGCTTATACGTTTCATTTTCGATATTTCATTGATTCTGTATTGAGTAATAACTACGTCAATTGGTTATGGTAAAAAAAATTGAATTGCCATTAACAGTACTTGTTCGTAGGAAGAGGCTTTATCTTTAATAAAAAATAATCATAAACGCACTTCAGTCAGATGCAAAAATTGGTATTGTTAACGATTGTTACGTGTTATATAAAATTACATTTTCGTAATCTCAGTGACGTGAGTCGGTAACGCTTTTTAGATAATCCATTTTTTTTTCGTATGTTCTATTAATAAAAATGGGAGTTCTAAAAGATTTTCTGCGTTAGCAATATGTAATCACTTTTTCATAAACTGTTTTTATTTTTACAATCAATTAAAAATACATCGCTTCTGGACGCGCTCGAAGAAGATTAATCGATGAGTTCTAGATTTGCAACTACGTTGCTCATATAGCTAGACAGGGATGACGAGACGATATTTCGATATTATTAATAATCAATTTTGAAATTATCAAGCATATACCTATAAACAAATGTACCCAAACTTTAAGTTTGAAGTGATGACGATAAATTTTCAATGTGATACAAATGACAGACAGAAAACGCACTAAAACTATGGCAAAAAAGACCTAGGGATACTGCAAAAAGTGATTGATAATTCTGCCGCAAGAGGCAGCACCAGTCGCGGCAATATTCGAACGTGAATAGCTCCGGTATAAAAAGAGACGCACCTGTTCGGAGATTTCATTTTTTCAAGAGCCCCGCGATGTCTTGTATCGGACTATTTGCATATGTGCGTTCTTTTTTTCCCCACCCTCACCCCCTTTTTCACTCTATTACCTAATTTTCCTATTTCTTCCATCAGACTTACTTCCCTCCTGACCTAAGTCACTCACGTCGTCCCGATCCGTTGTAAATATTCCAAGAGGACATTAGGGGTGGTTATACTTGGGTTGACAGCATCATCCCTTACTATGCTTTTAAGGGTTAGCATCCCTCGTCCATTCGGAGTTCACTTTGAGTACTTCACTTGAGATACATTTCGAGACCCTTATCACACTCTGCTGAGGTGTTATCACTATCTACTAAAAACATTTTCCGTGGGGAACAGTGGCGGATGAGGTAAATTGTCGCAGGGTGTTTCACCCTAAACTCACTGAGCTTGCTAAGTGACAATTTATAGATTCCTTCACGCATTCTTTATTTCTTCTCCACCCCGTTCCGCTTTATTTTGGAAAATATTTTCACTTACGTCCAATTTTTTTCTAATTTTTTGTTTGTGCTTGACCTACCTTCTTAGTTCAGTTCTATAATGCTTCTAGCGACGGGCAGGCTGATTAATTTCTGAAAAGGTGAATGAGTCAATGTATTATGATGATAATGGTAAGATGATTGTAGCGCAATGACCGTGCCGTGGCACGAGACTCGATTTATTCGACGGTTGGACGTGGGAGGTTCGTTCGCGCGGGAAATTCAAACGCAGAGAGAGAACGAAAGGCGGGTTTACCATTTCTAGAATATATTGCTATATACACACTTTAATAACCAAAAACAAACATTACAATAATAATATTGTTATTAATATAATATTATGTAATAATAGAATCGTTTATCAATGTAGTGTAAACACTAAAAATCTTGTTACTTCACTTTTATGGAAAGAACAATGTATTCACTTTTTCCTTTTTCCTCTTTATTTAATAATATTAATTCATAATTGTCATCGGCTAGCCGGAGCTTCGCGATTTCGCCGTTCGATCGCGCGACTCATCGATCGAGTTCAATGGCTAACTGTCAATCGATCGATCGACCGATCGAATTAACGAGTCCGCTAGGTCCTGGACCCGCTGGCTGTGTGGTTGTTTTTATCTTAGAATAATAAATATCATAGTGCAATATCTAAAAAATCTGTCTTTTTTATGCAACTTACACATTCAAACAGTGTACTCGAAATTTACAATATTAATTGCCCTTAAAAACATGAAATTACCATCGCGCGATAGTAATTAATATTCATGATGTTCTCGTCGTTACCGGTAAAAGAATGTTTGATTAAAAATCGATTACGGTGGCGGGGTGCTTCGGGGGGATATTCAGAACAGACATTATGCAACTAATAATTCGGATGAAGGACTGATAAATTTAATTTGTCTCGATTTGGCTTTTCGATCTCGTACAGTAATAACGATCCGAAATTATTACCAATAACGATCCCGTATGGATCAGTCTTGAACCAATCACGGTCAACGTTCTTATTGGCCAATACGTTCAGATGCGCGGCGGTTTATGCGCACGCGCGTTTTTTTAAATAACCTGGCACTTAAATAAATTACCGCGTGTCTCACTCTCTCTCACTCTCTCTCGTCGTGTATATATGTATACATGTATTATATACAATTGTCAAATTAAATAACGACTAAATAATAAATACATTGCTATAGATGAAATTGTCGCGAGTTGACCCGAATGTGTCCGAACGCTCCCGAAAGATGGAACCGATAATTATTTTCATTTTTCTTTTCTCACTTTTGCCTCGTTCCATTATTTATAATAATACAAAGATCGTCTCGTTTCCCATTAATGAGCCCTCTGTAATTTCCAGATATATATATATATATATATATCACTATTGTCGCATATCCTTTCGCTCACTTATCAAATTCTTCAATGAGTTCATCACGTATAACAGTTTTTTAATGAATCACGTGAACAAACCGCATGTAAAATTCATTTATGTTTAGTATACCGTGTATTATGAACTCATTGTTTCTTGATTTTGACTTCTCTTTTTTTTTCCATTAATTTTTTTATAGTAGCCCAACTTTGTTAGCGGGCTACTCATGGGATTTTATAGGCAACGATAAGATTCCTCCCTATTTCAGTGCCTATTGTACATACAATAGAAACATCCTTACGTATACAATAGTATAATTAACAATTAATACGACACGTATGTCTCCCGGGGTGATAATCATCATAATTATAGTGATCTTACGATCAGATACAGATTGGCACAATTTTTTTTTTTTTATAATTAAACAATAATTTGACTGCCTAGTCGAGCTTATTTTTGTTATTATTTGAATCTGATATTAGACGATGATAATACTTAGATATTGACGTCATCAATGACGAAAAAATGTGGTGGAAATTTATGGCGTCCGCAGACAGTTTTTATCTCGTATAGTCTTAGAGAATTTTTATCCAAACTTCTTTTTGGACAAATCTTATTAAACAATGTCTCTCAAGTATCCGTTTAGACACTCGTTACGCATTCACCATATTTTTTGACTCGCAAACGTTACAGTTAGTGACAGCTAGATTTCGCGCTATTGTTAAGGGAGACTTTGAGCAAATTAAGTGTATTGAGAATTAAAATTAAAAAAAATATTCAACCCCTCGCCTAATCGTTCATCTTATGCTAATTGTAAGCAAAAATCCCTAGGATCGAATTCGTTACCGATTATGTATACAAGTGCTGTAGTAATTATTTAACAGTTTGCCTTAACCACTTGCGGTGGAAAGACGTGCCACGCACGTCAACATGCTTTTGTTACCGGAACGCCAGCGACGTGTTACGCACGTCGTTGGGCGATTGTTACAGAAAGGTAAATGATACTGAACGCACCGCGAAGTGATTCCCGCTCGACTGTTCTGGCACGCGCAACCGAGAATTTCCTTGCACCGCAAGTGGTTAATTAAAGTAAGATCATTAATACAAATACATAACGGTACAGTATACGCTGAGAAATCGTAAAACGTCGTCAAAATTTTGGTTGATTTTATTCGAGAGAGTGGGAACAGAGGGACAACGAGAGAAACGAGAAAGATTTCAAAAAAAGGAGAAGATTAAGAAAAAGAAATGTCGATGACGAAAGAAAAAATATAAAAAAAAAGAAACGCAAATAAAATAATTCCTTCCTGACGTCATAACGATCGTGAAGATTAGCGTTAATTAAATCGATCATAATCAAATATCTCCATTGCACGTCCCATCATTAAAAATCGTCACATGTGTCTCACACACGCACACACATACACGCACGCATGCGCACTGTCCGAATTAATCGTATCACAATGTGCCCAATAGCAGCGTACCAATTAGACTCTTTCTCTCTTACGGTCAATCTTATTGGGTGAGAAAGTGCGCGAAAGGATTGAAAGATTCAAAAAAAAAATGAAAAGATATTTCGAAAATTTCAACGAGAGAGGCTGTGTCGGCCTGAAATAAAAGAAGAAGAACGGTAATGGAGGTTGCGAGAGAAAAACGAAAGAGACGTAGTTACTTATTGCGATCTCTATACGGCTCATCGTTCGTTCAATGAATACTTGGCTTAATTGGTGACGTCTCTCGTCGTTTGATATGGATAGAATACCAGTAGTAACTAGAATGGTAAGATAGATACGCACTAGCCCTGGGACAACTATACGTACATAAGTGTAACGAGGAGTAAAGTTAGGTTAGGTAACGAAAATCCATATGTAACAAATAAAAAAACGATAACAGCCGCCAAGACAGATTCTAACCTCTCGTTTGGATAAAGAGAAACTTTGACAAAGGTATCGTCGACGACTGAACGCCGTTAAGCAATAATATATCTAAAAATGTATATACGAGTATCGAGATACCTTGATGATAAGGAAATAGCGATAAGTTTGGGGAGAAAAAAATGTTTGTTTCCTTTCAAAGTTAAAAATATAAATTCTAAGTTATCTTATTGAAAAGTATATGAACACTAGCTAGAGTCTGATATGTAGACTGATTTTGGACGAGGGTCACCTATGTGTTTTTCACTTTTGGGTCTATACACATGGCTCCTACTTTGATTAAAATGTTTCATTCGCCGGGACTCGTTAGGATTTACAATATTTCGTAACCCGTTGCGCCATCTTCCCACGGCGACCTCAACCACATAAGCCAGCTCGACGGGGCTACGATGATTGTTATGGTAACGAGTCGCGTCGAATATCACGCAATTATTATTTAATACATTAAAACAAACGCCTCAAGATATGTGTACGTCGAATCTACGAAGGTTTAAACGTTTACTAAACGCAAAAGCACTCTTCCACACCAGCCGATAATAAATCACTTGCGATTCTTCAAGCATCCCGCGTTTACACCCTATTGTAGGTAAGTAATTACGTGATATCCACATATTTTCCTGCCATTTCGTTATTATTTTCTTCCCGTTTTTTTTTCTTTTCTAATTATTTCTCTTACCCTTACAATAATTATTACGCGTAACTCGCGTGTGTACCTAAGCGCTAGAGCGTTACATGTAAAATTCTTATTTACCTCTTATGTCTCAACGTGACAAATAATTCCACGTCACTCGCACGTTACGTCATCGTCAACATTTTTCTCGTTACTTTAACTCTTGGATTATTGTTATTATTATTTCTTTTTATTTTTCTCTCATCCTCAGCCCACGCTATCTTAATCGTAATCAACCCCATTCCTCCTTACTGCGTAACTCCCAATCGTTTATTACGTTTACTCTTCGCTCATGCATCTCTATTATTGGTACTTGGTTTCTTTCTTCTTTTTTTGTTTCATCTCTCCTTTATACATAAATATTGCATACGAGACAATTTTACAAAAAACTTTTTACCCTGGAATAATGTACTTCTTTTTTTTTTTTTGTGGATCCAGCGAGGAGTCCGCGATATACAATACATATGAGCAGCCAGGGCTGTAAGCTTACAGCTTTATGGCTCACAGCGTTGTAACTTTTCCGTAATTACGATCGTGCGAGATAACGATCTAGGATAATTATTTGTTGAATGATCGGTCGGTAAAGACGATCGTGGAGCTTTCTAGGTGCAGGTATTGAGCTTGCTCGATACCTCCTTTGAAAAAAAAACCTTCGCAATTCTTTTTTTGGCTTCTCCCTCGAATCTTCGCGTTTATCATTCGCGCCCGTAAAAATCTATGCGTCTTTCGCTTTGCGCTTGTAATATAATTTTTAACTTTCTCTGTCTCTCTCTCTCTCTCTCTCTCTCTCTCTCTCTCTCTCTCTCTCTCTCTCTCTCTCTCTCTCTCTCTCTCTCGCTCTTTATGTCTCTGTCTCTGTCTCTTGCGAATAGACGCTTCTTCGAAAGACGTAGTCACACAACACGATTTTTACGCGACTACTAAAACGTATTTTATTTTCCTCTTTTAAAAATTTAAATACTCGTATTACTCGTAAGTATTTATGACCCTGTTTCTTAAAGGCTTCGTAACATAAGTTGGTGTTGGCCGAAGGTGAAGGAAAGAGAGCGAAAGTATATGTATATATACATATATAATATTATATAGATATATGTTTTACTTTTTCCCCACTATTCTTAGGGGGGACGATGGGGGAGGGGGAGTCCTCGCGAGAAGACCGACCAAGTGGAATTTTTGTTATTGGGGGAAAGATCTGACAGTGGGTAAAAACGTAAGGGTGAAACTCCAAGTAAACAAGAGCAGAAGGGAAATGCAATTTTTTATATTAAAATAAAAAAAGGATAAAAGCCCTTTAGCCAAAAATTCTGTATATCCATAGATGTGAACGATGAGGATGTTGCAATTTATTTTTTGGCAAATTCCACGTGTTTGTCTTTTGTATTATTCCCAGATAAGTTGCTGGGTTGAGGATTAGGGGTGGTGGTGGGAGGGGGTGGGGAGCGGGGGATGAACAGAGATAATTTTTCGAAGTCGCGAAAATTGGAGTGCAAAGAATTGCTGGTTCACAGCGCAACGATAGATGATTTTAAGGAAAGGGTACGTTTAGTAAAAAAAAAAAAGTAAGAAATAATAAAGATATGAAAAAAGGCTATTGGAGACGCGCAATGAAATACCGGTGACTCCGAGAATGGGTTTCTCTTTTTTTTTTTTCTAATCGACGTACCAACTCCGGTTCAACTGAACCTCAATAAGATTATTCTTATACTTAGAACGCGCGTGATCCCTGTTACGCTATACTTGCGCTCAGTGAATCATAGGTGCACTTTTTAAATACGTTAAACGGTCCAGGGGCTGATCGCGGCACGGTCGACCGTGTATGTACAGTAGACTCCCGAGAAGCGAACGCTTATTTATAATATTATTTTATTAATTACGTACTTATTCTCTCATTACCGTATCCTTTGGCACGCGCGTCTCTATTTATTTTGGCACGATTTTCGTCCCCCTACTTATTTCTTTTGCACAATTCACCACGGTCATTCACCACGAATAATTCGAAATTGGCACACGATCCTGAATCTTTTACACCCTCACTCGATTCACGTTTTTCTTTTTCTAACTTCGCTGCTATTCAAATATTTTTCTTTGGATTTAAAAATACAAAAATTCTTTTTGGAAAATCCCAACAGTGTCGCATCGCGTGTATCAATTATTTAATGAAAACTATAGACTCGTCTCCCCCTCCCCCTCTCGCCCGACCATCCCCCTTTCGCCAAAAAGTCTATACATTCGTCGTTCATAATTTTTTTTCGCTTTCTTCTATCTCCTCGTCCCTCTTCTTCCGTTCATATTAAAAGTGCAATCTTATATTTTTTTTTATCTTTTTGTTTCGCTCGCACGTTCGGGAGACGAACGCGATTCAATATCCTATAAAAACTAAGTTATTTCTTAGCTGATTGCCTTGCGTTACGGTTATAAGGTTTTTATGGGAAAATGGGCCCGAGGTGGGCCGACGACTGTTTATCCTCCTGCGATGACGATCGTCAGGGATATCGATCGGGCCCTTCTAAAAGGGTCCCATCCTCGTGGGCCCATTTAACCCGCGCAGTAAGGTTAAGGCCCCTGCACTAACAGATTGCTCTACGCCACAAAGAAATGCTCGCATTCTTACGACTTCAAACGCCATTAGACGTTATACTTGTATACGATCCAGCCGCAAAGGACGAGAACGATTGTTAGAAAAAATTTTTTAAATTTAATTAATAATAAATAAAAGAGATACAGGGTTGAAAACTCGTCCCTCGTGCTCGGATTCTTTACTAACGTGTGTCATGTGTGGGAGTGAGTATACGAATCTGATTCGGTAAGGACTCGCCGTGTAAAAGACTCTAGAATAACTAAATATCTTCCTTGTACAAGATGATCTTGATCTTGTTATACATTTTTTTTTATTGATAAAACATAATCGAGATAATCATAACACGTCCCTGTGCCTCGAGCCTGTCTGATCTTGAATTTCTCCTAATTTTTTTTTCTCCCCACAAATCCATCATTCGGCCAAACTCATTATACCTGTATTCGATCATAGCTTTTATTTGCCTCTTTTTCAATTAACTTAGCACTCCTAGATCTCAAGCGAGACACCACCACGGTTATCAACGGATCGATCTTCACTTGATTTTCAATCGGTAAAAAGTTTTTAAGGTGAGTGACCGGCGAGGTACACGATCTGGGACTATCGTTGTAATAGGGAAGGAAAAAAAAATAAAAAACGAATTGTAATAATTGAACGCCCGATTACACGATGTCGCATATGATTATTTTATGACAGGACAAATTCTGAGCTGGGTGGAAAAGCGAGTGAGGGGGTAGACGGGTTGGTCTTATTTTTATCGTAAATAATTAATACGACACTATATAACGACAAAGTCCAACGCGATCGTAAACGTGAGATCGATCGATTCAGAGAAAAATCACCTAGCAAGTATCACGTGAGGATATTCCATTAATTAATTGATAGTACGCTGAATAAATATTATGAGCCTCTTTTAATTGGAGCAAGAGATATGTCATAGCCTAATCGTCATGTGTACTGGGGATATGCTCGGATTATGCTTTGACGTTTTTTCTGGTCAGACGAGACGGAGAGAAAATGAAGAAAGGGAGAATACAATATCCGTGGATAAGGTCAACAAGGAGTGAAGACGTTAAGTGAATATTAAAGACAGCAGTGAGAAAAGAGAAGTAATAATTATGAATAAAAATACAGAAGAAAAAAGGAAAAATAAAAGGATTGTCCTCCATTTCATCCCGAACGGACGATAACCCATATTGTTCTCGTTGACTTACGTTTTCATCTCCTGTACGTTTTTCCGTAAATACACGTCCGAGAAAAATACTTATCAGCCAATCAGAGAACAGGAATTGATCCGTAACAGAGTTCGTGTCGTTTCGTACTCTGTCGGCAATCTTCGTTTGGATACCTTGCCAATTCGCACGGGAGTATTTGAAAAGTCGGCCACCGTCGCACGGCGATCTTTTAGTGTTTACGTGTTTTCTTTTATATCATTATTTTTTAAGATTTGTCTTCTTAAATTATTTTTTCAGTCTGTCAAACGGATCGATCACGTCGACTGTCGATACGTCAATAATACTTTTGATGTTGGCAGCCGAACGATTTCACCGAGCGATGTCGCCACTGTCGCGCGCGATTCGAACGTAACGGTTAATAACGACGATGGGAATAGTAATAATAAACGCGCACTTCTTTATCGTTATACGCATCTGTCACGCACTGGTCGTTCCTTCCAAATTTATCGATTGTTCCTAATTACAAGTCTTCTTACTTTGCTTTTCCGTGCTCGTTAACTCAGCCAAATTCGATCGTCGTGCTTCTCTCGCCCGCACGTTGTTTCCTCTATTTAACGTTAAGGAAGACAGTGGCGCTAGTGTAGCTTTATCGTCTCATATACGTTTTCTCCTTCGTTCTTTCCCTTCATCTATTGGTGAGCGTGTGTCAGTATGAGTGTGACTTTTTTCAAACCTACTTTTCGTAAATTTTTTATTCCGACGTGTCTTAAAAATTGTCCCGTAACTATACTACCATTAATCAATATCTAATCACAGCAATATTTATTGTTGATATACACAATCATACAGCGTCTCTCACTAACTGGTTTTTAATTATTTTTTTATACTTTTTTTTAGTACAGGCTACGTCTCGTACGATGATATCGCTTGTTTGCCTTTTCTATATCTTTTTCACACTTTTGGGTTAACCCCCGAATACTTTTCGAAGAATCAAACATCTTGCACAATGACAGCCGGTTAAGTTGGGTGCGAAGAAAGAAGAGATGGAAGAAAATTCGAGCTCTCTTTATCTCTTGCCACCAAACAAGTTTATAGGCGAAAATAAAAACGAAAAATGTTGGTTGGCAGGGGTGGTTGCTATTTTGTGTACATTGAGTTGGAAGGGGACAAGGGGAGGGTAGAACTGAATAAAAAAAAAAAGATGTCAATTTCGGCAAAAATTTAACTTCAATAATTTTTTCGGGTGGCGACGACATGTAAAAAAAATATTCGCAATATTTTTCATTTTCTTTTCAACTAACGTGTCCCTTCGTCTATGAGATCGACTTTAATTTGATAATTAAACTTTTCGTAGATCTTTCTTTTTTCTCTCGTGGAGATAACAGATGTTAACAAAACAAAAATAATAATTTCGCAATGAATTTCTCGATATCGAAAAACGCAAGTTTTGCAAATTTTTACATGCACACTATAAATACGTTTACCGAATCGCAACTGACGGGCATTGTAAATACATAATGCCAAGAACTACGCCATGCAGTATTAGCGAAGCGTAACGAGTAACTTTATAAATAAATAAATAAATAACGTAAATTCACGAATCGAATGGAGCGACAGTTGTTGGAAAGATGGTTGGGTAGGAGGAGGAAAGAGAACAATCTTTATCCTTCGGAATTGAAAATTTAAACGAGCGACTTTTTTCTCCGCCAGAGCATTCCACGAGTATATACAACATTAGGGTAATAAATTATAATTAAAAAATATATTTACAATAAGTCTTCGCGTCGAGCTCCCGTAATCAGGATTTCTTATCTAAGCACGACATAATTCATATGAAAAAAGAGAACAATGTGAAAGTAAATAATTTTCTAAAAAAAAACCGCTCACGTAACTCCACCATGTTAATCAAGGTTTGACCAAGAGGATGGTGGAGAGTGAAAATTTGTTTAAAGAAAAAAAAACATGGCAATCGAACGAAATAGAAAAGACGAATGACGAAATGCGTTGAAATGTCAAAAAGTCAAAGTGGACAAAGACAGTACAAAGTAACAGGGAGAAACAAAGGTTTTAGAGAGATGCAATAAAAATTAAAAAAAAAGAACTAACTGGAGCGTTTGAGATAAGAGAAAAATGCACGAATTTGACAATGCGTGATAAGAGTTGATACCGCGAATTCGCTTCGTGTGTATTATTACTATATCGTGGTAACAGGTAGATCTTAATAAGGAAGCACGAGGTTTGTCTGGATAGAAATTATCATCATTTTGGCACGTGCCGGAAGTGATCGTACATTTTTTCCTTTCATTTACGATAAACGAGGATATGTTGTATTTCTTTTTTTTTTACTATTTTCACTTTTCTTACGACTCATCGTTCCTCGTTCGAATATGCAATACGATCGTAACATTGAAAACGCGCCCGACTTAACGTTCCCGGTTTTTCATATTTTACGCGGGAAAAATATAAGATTTAAAAAAATTCTCTACACCGTTTACAAGTGTCCACGTAAATCTCGATAACGAACGTATCAAAGAAATAGGACAAAGTTCGATCGCAAAAAACGAAAAAGGCACACACGATTGTGCTCGACAATTTTGTCTTAAAATTAAAATTCAAGATAACAAAAAAACCCACATCGAATACGCGAAATCTATGGCGCGAATAATTTAACAAATTTCTATCTGCCTCGAAGAAAGGATACGAAAGAAAAGGGCGCCTCCTAACCTCAAAAGCAGTGCTTTGAACATGCACCATAATTATCAATCATCATCATTATTGCCTATACCTCCACTAATTAATTTGTTATCGTATAATAAATATATTATTATTTATATTCCACGTAATAATTTGTAATCTCAACAGAAATCGCGCGATAACGCGCGTCCTGACGATAGTCGCCGCGTCGCGAGTTCACGAGACGACAAGGGAAGATTTTCGTCGAGGGATCTTCAAAAGACAAGAGGCTGATCAACTGTTAACCGCAACGATTACGCAAACGCACCAACGAGCGATTGCCTCAATAAGTTGACGAGCGCGCGCGCACGACGCGAGACGTCGCGACGCGGCAACAAAAGTGTCCACGCATTACAAGAGACGCCTATATACCCTACACGTGTCCCGGGACCTGACTTAAAAGTTTCCTGGGATTTTCCATACATCCCTATATATATATACCCTCTTGCGCAGAGAGAAAAATCGCACTCAAAAAAGAAAAAATAATAACAATATCTTACTCTCCCGGTAAAGCAGGGTGTACGTACGTAATCGTACCACGTTCCGCCTCTACGTGTCCTCTTTACTGTTATCACTTAAAAAACAAAATTACTCCTTTCCCTCTTGACCCTTACGAAAATCGACTCCGCATGCAAAAGTTACACAACTACACAATAAATTGCCTCGCGATTAATTTTTATCCCTCCTTATCCGTTTTTCCGACGTTTTCTATTATTTTTTCCCCTCATTTTTCTTTATGCTCTGCGCACACGTCGAGGGCGCGAGAAAAAATGGAAGCTAGAAAAATTATATATCGGCCACTCTCGCACCTTTCCCATTATTAATATACATACACCATATACATCACTATATACTACGCGTGTGCCTGCCGTTCGAGATCGCTCCGCTATTTTTCTTCTTTTTGAATATATATTATAATAAACCGAAAGGCTGTACTTTCCTGCTGTTGTTACATTTTTTTTTCCCTTTATATTTCCCCCCCCCCCCAATTTCTTCTCGATCGCTACCTATCATTTTCTTTGCGTCCTTTAGAATCCCATCTTATCTCTCTTATCAAGCTTCCAACCATTTCCTCCCCGATCGCTCCCTACGATTACTTCGTAACGCACCACGAGAGACCCTGCGGATCCTTCCGCCGTAGTATCAGCTACTATCTTTACTCGGGTATCAACGCACGCGGATCAGCACCTCGTCGCGAGCGACAAAGATACACGGAGCCAATTGTGATTGTTTCCTTTACCGTCACGAACGACTCGGTAACGGATCAGTCGGCGCCGGAACGCGTCGCAATAAAAAACGCTAACGACCAACCCTTAGAGTATTAGCATCGTAATAATTCTTTTTTTGTTTGTTCGTTAAATATAAAAATGAAAACTAACGTATCTTTGGCTTGTTCCCTTTACCAATCGGCAGCAGCGCGTTTGGGGCTGCGGCGTGCAATATTATTTTTTTTTTTAATCTCCACCTCCTTAGTCGCTTCTCATCCACTCGTTAATTTACTTCTTTTCGTGTATCCTCGTACATCTTTCAATTTTCTTCTTCTTTTTCTTTGTCCTCGTCTCCTCCCTTTGTACAGTTTTTGTAGACTCCAGTGTATTCGTGTTTTCATCGTATCTCTCGTGTTCTCGTTTTTCAACTTATATTTTATCTTTCTTTTCCTTACCTCCTGCCTCGTTCGCCTTATAAAGTTCTTGCGTTAATGAAACGTCATTTATGCTCTCTCTCTCTCTCTCTCTCTCTCTCTCTCTCTCTCTCTCTCTCTTTCTCTCTAATCCCTATCACTTATTTTCTTCTGTCATCCCTCCCACGGTGTTTCTCGCAAGATCCATGTGTAAGCTTTGCGCATGCGTATAACGCGTGCAACTTCGGTGATCATTTATGCTGCTTCTTCTTCTTCTTCTTCTTCTTCGTCGTCGTCTAGTCTCTATTCTTTTCTCTTTAAACCTATTCCATTCACCTGTGCAGTGTATCGTATATGTTAAGTGTATAAATGTATCTCCTCGTATTGATGTTCTCAGAGGTGTATAGCAAAGCTGGTTGAACACAGTGTTGTGGCCCAGCCCCGGAGATGCCATTGACAGCTTCGCGCGCGTCGCGACGCCCTGCGTCCATCGACTTCATCCAGCAAGTGGTCGATCACACCCCCCTCCCCTCCCCGCCCCCTCACCCTTCTTAGTGGATCGGAGACTTGACGATGTGATTCGGCGCAATGTAGTGATACGCAGGGATCGCCATTCCTGCGGTCTCCATCGATATCCTGAAACAGAAGTTCGATTGTTTCAGCGATCCATGAGTTACCGGATATGAGAGAAGGGGGGGGGGGGTCGACTTTTTCAGTTACCGGAAGTACTTCTCAACTACTGAAATTATCAGGACTGCTCTTTATTTGTGTACGACGACTCGAATGAATTTCAATTTTTTTTTTAATATTCCAGCAAGAAATATTTTTTGGAAATTAATATGTTTGCAAGTTTTCAAATTTATTAAGAATTTTTAAGAATAAATATATCCAATCAAAGAATCTTTTTTTTTAATATTTAGAAGTATGGGCTCATGCGAAACGAGAGAAGGGCATCGATCCTCAAGAAGATCGATGGATCTCCATTAAGAATTAAGATCGTTCTCCTAAGGATCGATGATAAAGGATTCTTCCGGAATTCGTGATTTTCGTGCGTTAAACTTGAGAAGTTCGGTATCACACATCTCGTGTATATATATCTATACACACAGAAACCATAAGTGTATATAAATATATATATACGTAGGATATTTTAACTTGATTTTTCATTTCCTTCGTAATTTCAGTTAATAAAACGTATTAAAACAAATAATTTCTTTTCTGGACAAAAACTCGAAAAAAAACCAAAGAGTCAAAAATTCAAATGGTTATGATTTTTCTTTTTTTTTTCTCTCTCTAAAGATTTACGGTTAAACGGGGGAAGTAGATTAAGAGGACTACAGAGGAGCGGATGGTGCTTACCGAAGATGGGCAGGAGCCTGGGTCAAGTTGGTTGTGGATGGATACATCTCTTCTCTTTCTCTCATTTCTCTCTTAAATTATGCATTTGTCTCTCTTAAATCGCTCTTAATCTTTCTCTTTCGCTCGCTCATTCTCTCTCTCTCTCTCTCTCTCTCTCTCTCTCTCTCTCTCTCTCTTCCTCTCTCAGTCCTCCTACATCCTTCCTCTCACTCTCCAAATGAGTTTCCAATATCCGGCCTTGTACATATTTCTCGTATACATATAGCATGACACGTGTAACATACATTCAATTGTATATAATTCGTAAACGTAGACGCTATATGAGAATTAAGCCAAATTTAACACTACGTATGTTTTCTTCTTACAGATACAAATATATAGGTAATACATATAACTTATGAATTATATTTAAATAAAGGAACAATGCAACTATTCGCTACAGAGAATTCACACGACTAGCTTTGATCATACAGGAAGCAAAACCTTTGCATTGTCCCCTTATTTCGTCGACTGTTCTCTATTTAAAAGATATTCTTGGATATAAAGGTAGGTATGGTATGTTTGTGGAATGTAAGATTATCAAAGGACCACCCCCAAGTGTTATCACAAGCTCGGACGATCCTCTGTGCTCAATGGATGTTCAGGTCCCTTGAAAATCTTAAATGTTTCAGGAAAGCCACAGGGTAAGATCTGGTGTCGTTTTGTATTAAATATGCCTAGCTTTATTCAACAAGGTGATACAGGGTAGCCAATGTCTGCTAAGCACACAATGCGTATAGCTCTGCGACGTCATTACAGACCAATATACACTAAAAATTCATTACTCTCCTCGTCTCAGTTTTATCTCGTTCGCAAAATGATCCTGCGAGATATCCACACGCTCGTACGCCGCTCTCTCCTTCACTCACATTCTTTCTTGCTGTCATTCGTATTTTTTTTCTTTTCTGTTATCAGCGCTCTCTCTCTCTCTCTTTCTCTCTCTCAGACACACACTTCTTTTTCCCCACATTTCTAATTTTCAAAGTACGCAGGAATCGCGCGAAAGTTCTCATTGAAATTATTGTCCCGCGACACGAGGTGCGCGAACAAAGAGGGAAAAACAAATAAAAGAGAATTGTAAAGACGAACTCTCGGTGGGACGAGAGAGGCGCGCTCGATTCAAGAGAAAGAGAAAAGAAGAGAGAAAAGAGGAAAGAACGAAAAGTAAACGTGAATACGAGATTTACCCCCTCTCCATTCCGCCCGCCCACCCACTGCCACCCGTCTGCCAAATAAAATGTTGAAACGCGAGAGAGTATTAAAATCTCCTCGAGTTCGTTACCTGGCTGGACTTTTCTTCCCCTTTTTTTCCCCTTTTTTCTTTTTCTTTTCTCTTCCGTGTGGACCCACTTTAAACACTCATTCCCTCTACCGAGTGTCGACCTAATGTCGCGAAAAAATCGCTACTGGTACTCTTCGCTAAGAACTAGAATTGAGCACACAAATATTTAATGATGATTTCTTTATATCCTCTTACGCTCTCTCTCTCTCTTTCTCTCTCTCTCTCTCGCACTCACACTCTCTCGAACATTCATATATTATATTCAAACACACGCACTACCTTCCATACTCTCTTCCGCTCGAGCTATGTGAACGTAAATAAATGTTAATCAATGATGCGCCGTGAACGAAGTCTCTCCTCTTAAGATTATCTCGTACACGAATACGTGAACGATAAATCGAAGCGTTTTCGATAATAATTTTCTATTCTCGTAGTCGGTGCCAAAAATAGATGCGTCTCTCTCTGCCGTTACTTTCGTATCCTTCGCCACGCGAGAAGGCGCGTCCTCACGAGCGAAGGGCAAAATTTTTATATTTTTCATTGATAATCACCGAAGACGCTCTTTACCGACAGCAATTTTATGCTTTCCGTGTATCATCGAAGAACGAAAAGAAGTAAAAGCGAATTTAATTACCCGCGAGAGGAAGGAATTCGTGCATCGACGTTACAGCAGGTCATTGTGTAATGGATTTATTACGTCGACGACGGTGTAGACGTCATTGCCGTATGACGCAAGTATGCATACAATAACTGTGTAATCGTGTACATTGGAAATGCATCCGAAGTGTCTCCGTGTCATAATAGAAGTTTGATGAGAAAGAAAGAAAAAAAAAAAGAAAAACGCATCAAAGAAGCGAGTGTGTGTCTGTGTGTGTGTCTAACCGTGTACATTTGTAATGTTTATCGTATATTAGATGCTTTACCTCTACATTATATTTATAGTAATACGACATTATATATTGATTGATTATTCCGTGCAGCGATACTCGTTGACGATTATCAACAAGGCGTCCTTGTTGTTAATAAGCTCTCCGTAACGGGGACGGCGGGCCGAGTCGTGACATGTTATTTTTTTTTCTTCGTCTTACGTTCATTCTCTTTCTCTCTCTTATTTTTTATTCACTGTACGACTTTCGTTAAAGGATAATTATTAAACAAATTGTGTTTAACGCACGACAGAGCCCACCGTCGCCACCTTGATACTCTAAACATGATTCCGGTCTATAACAGCTACTGCCTATTTCTTTTCCATATGGAAATTACACGATCGAAGGGAGAGTCAGAAAAAAAAATAAGGAAAGAGAACAAAAAAACTTACTAAGAAACTACAATTACAATTACAAACAAACAAACTTTCGGGATATAAACATATCGTCATACCGTTGTCGCTCCGTCTCAACAAGATCACTCGCCACGCACAACTAAATGTATCCCGATAATAATGCGACTATATCACAAGAGAAGTAAAGAAGAAACAAAAAGAGAAAAAAAAAAGATCGGAAAAAATGGGACATCGAAAAAGATATATATATGTATAGCGCGCTATATGTACATATAGCGTGAAGAAAACAATTGACAAAAAAGAACGTTACATTAGAATATATCTAAGCTAGTAAAGTCGTGATCGAAAGGCTAGTGTAATAATTATAATCGATAATTAATAATATGAATATAAAAAGACTGTCTTGCGGAGACGCGTGGGCGACCTCGCACCCCCCCGAGGAAGAAAAGAAAAATCGCAAAAAAAAAAAACAGAACAGAAAAGAATGTATAAGACAAAAAAGCGAATAGATACCAATATAGTATCTCGACCCGTAAATGGATTACACCAACGTGTAAACGTATCGAGAATATGATAAGCAAAAAAAAATTCGAAAGGGACGGGACGCTGCACACTCTTATCTGCACGCGTCCAAGTACAGATGATTTTACACGAGATAAACACGAGTTTGAACAAAAGTGATAAAGCGATCCAGTTGCGGGTCGAGCACCCCCTCCGCTTCATCCCTCCACCCTTTTCTTTTCTCCCCAAACGAACGTGATCGCACGACGTGGTGAGAAAGATGAAAAAAGAAAAGGTGTAAGGGATGCAAGCACAGGGATGCGGTGTACACCGTTTACGTAAGATGAATATAATAAAGTATAGTAATATAATGCGGCATGTGGTGACGACGGTGAGGATGCCGGGGTCGCGCGTCCATTTTACGTCTTTTCTCGCGGCGATGACGCCATCTCGGCCGCGCTTCAGTACGGGTTGTACTTGGTGCGCTCCGATTTGAATTTTCCACTGTCGGTGGGGCCCGGTGCCCCCGGACTGCGCAGTCTCGGGGTGAAAGGCTTATGCGATCTGTGTACTCCGGTCGTTTGTACCGGCATGGCGGTCGCCGCTGCACCCGCGGCTCCACCTAGCAATTCCGTGAGCCCGCCGAGGGCGGTCAGGCTAGATAAGGCGTTGAGAGCACCTGGCTTGCTTAGCAACTGAGCCAGGGGGATGGCGCTGGCCAAAGGAGAGGCAGTGGTAGTGGTGGTAGAAGGGGAAGCACTGGCCCCGGATGCCCCGGGAGTGGTACCGCTGCCAGGGGTTTGGGTATTTTGGGCCTCTAGGTTAGCTTTCTGCAGTTCGACACTGGGAAAAGACACAAATGTAAAGGTAAAGGGAAAACGTACTTGATAACTGGTGAGAAAACCGGCGGGGCCTTAGGGACAACGGTTTAGGTATTTCTTTTTTTTTTTTGCTGTTTCAGAAAAGCACACGGCAACGACCTGGAGGGCTTGTGAGACTTCGAAAGATCTTACAGCTGGACATCATCGTCGGAACGTTCTCATCGGAGCGACCGCGCGGGTTTGATCGCTCGCGTCTTCGAAATGAATATATCACAAGATCTCCAGGTCCTTGCCGGTTGAAAGGCGAAAACTAAAGTAAATAGGCATGATGTGCACTCTGCCCAATGTACGGAAAACGCGTTGTTACGGATATTTTTTCCTTCGTTCTTTGACTTGGTTCCATTATGAATGTTTTTTTAGGCACTAAATGTCCTCGTTAGGCGGGTTCATCCGTTGCAATGCATTATGTACAGTTAGGTGTCGCGTTCGAAAATTATATTATATACAAGAGCATTAAATGCCAGGCGATTTAACAGGCGGACAGAGTGCAGGCCATGCGACGGGAGTGCTGGGACACGATATGTAATAAATATGATGATAAAAGTTATGATAATAGAAATATATCGGGATGGCATTGATCATAGTTATGCAGTAATATGTGAGTGACAATCTGGAATAAAATATAATGGATTATAAATATAATATGGAGATGGAGTTGGTCCGCACGTAGAATGAGTCTGTGAGCCGAGATATGCCGAAAATCATTTCCCAAGAAAAATTTGGGAGACAAACACTCAATAGCAATTTTAACCAAAGGCTGTCTCTTTTACTATGTTTATATCTTTTGTTAAACTATTAAAAAAAAATAAATAAATGTATAAGCGAGTGTCCACGATACGCGCTATGTACAGCGTGACTGAGAGAAGAGAAAAAAAGAAAGAAAAATAAATAAACAAATTAAATGAGCGGTTACTTCAAAGTATTCTCAAAGGTATACACGTTAGGCAACCACCGTGATTAACTTGATTCTACCAAAAAGCAAACGTTTTATTCGCTATTACCGGTTATTGACGAATTGTCCAAGCGATGAGAACAGCGAGGAAGAAATAAAAAATAAAATAAACAAGAAGCATCGACGAGAGACCTCCGTGGAAATTCATACGACTGTCACCGTCAGGACTCGAACCTGATCCGTGTAAGAAAAACTGGTAATAAAAAAAATCTTTCTTTATAAAATCGCTTCCCGGAGGAGGCCTCTCGCCAGGGATTTCACGGATCGGCCCAATCGAACGAATCGGGGAAGGAATTAATGATTCGCTAATCGCGATATCGGCAGAGGACCCGAGAGGATTCTACCAGCCAGAAGGACTGTCCCGGCTCGGATGGCGTGTTGCTTTCTTTTATTTTACTTTATCTTTCCTTTCTTAAGTATACTCGAAGAAAAAAGGACAGCCAGCGGCAATAGGAAACAGATGTTGGCAGAGTTGAATCTGCAGGATACTCAAGGTACTGGACCTGGAGGTACAGGACCTGGAAACAAAGGATTAAGAACGGCTCCTCTTCCGACGTCGTCTTCCTTTACGTTTGCTCTTGCCTCGCGCGACGCTCCTTCCTCCATTTAACATTGAACCGCCACGACGACAACTTGGTCTTCATCCTGTCCTTAACCTTAAACTACCACCTCTCACCTTCCTGTCCCACAGTGATTATCACACGCGTCGCCGCCGAGCTCTCGCGAGTTTATCGTGAAGTCCACGAAAATTCTCGTCGAGTCTCGGTGACGACGACCGAGCACAGATTCTCGGGAGAAAGAATTTCGGTACTCGGTATCCCAAGAGAAACAAAAACAAAAATAAAATAAAAATAACAAAAAACAATATCAACGTCAAACGTAAAGTCATCCCCTCGCGCATTTTTTATGTCGCGCGAGAGGATCCTCTCCCTTGGCTTCGATGACATAAATAATGAAGAAAAAAAAAGGAGAGAAAAATGATAAGAATTCAGGACAATTCTGGAAAACGTCTGGATCTTAATTTTAACGATCGCTTATAGAGAGGCGAATTCTTATCATCGATCGGAAGGAGACTCACCTCATGTTGATGAGATACTGCGCCAGTGCCACGGCGTCGTGATTGCCGGTGATCGTGATCGTGCGATCGGTGGCGCCACCTTCTCTCTCCTCGCAGTTACTGATACGTATCATGGCACCGGATATCTGACGTATCTCAGCGATCTTGGTGCCGCCCTTGCCGATGATACAGCCAATCAGCTCGTTTGGCACTGTCATCTCGTGAGTCTGATTGTTCGCCGCCGGTTGCTGCCTGTTCGTATTGCTCGTGCGCAATTGGCTTCCTGCGAGGGCTGCCAGAGCTGTGTCGATCACAAAGAAGACAGCTTAGCGAGAGCTTGATTCATTATTACAAGCACCACTCGAAGCTTTTCAAGATACGCGTGACAGCACGCGACAGCTGGTCGATACGAAAGTGCGATGCCAATGGAAGGTAGATAAATGGATGCGTCAAAATATAATGACGGCGAGAATAAAAGTGAAAAAAAAAAGCAAGTACGACCTCTTTCAACGTGACGAAATCATTTCTTTTTTTTTAACCGTCGCGCGTGCTGTATCGAACTTGTAAGTCACGAGTGGTACTTCCGAGGATGTTGGTAAAGGTCAGGATCAAACGACGTACACTTACCGGCCGGGTTCAACCCTCCGGTGTTTGCTGGGGTTGCCAGTCCTCCGAGTCCAAGTGCAGCCAGTCCTGCCAACGGGTTATTACCCAGCTTACCCATCTGAAACAACCATTGAGAATCCACCCTGTCAACACACTGTCAAATATCCCTGCCAATTTTTCTCTACCGTTGGTCCCGCTTTAGCACTCGATTTCTCACAATTCATTCGACCCCTTCTCATCTCGACAGGGGTGACAACAAAGCACGTGACCTCCTCGACAGATTCACTCGTATCTATGGCCGTCATTAGGCCAGATTATTTTTTTACTATTTTTTTTTTTCACGTCAATCCATACAAGCTTGGATCATTGAATACGACGACGCTATCGGTAACGACCGCACGCACTGATAAGGCGTGTCAATTTTGTGATTAATAAGACTGGTTGGATGCACGTTTTTTTCTCTGTACAAACTTGGTGATTGCGTGTGCAAGGAATAAGGGGGGAAAACGTTCGACCTTGGGTCTACGCTTTCAACTATTTTTCTATTTTTGGGTAAAAACGATTGTGAGCGACAAGGACTGCATGAGATTCGTGACAGTGACGTACGTTGAATGATGACTTTAGATTTGAGTATATTGTGTCGATGATTTGAACGGTTCAATAGCAATGTACAGCAACAACCTGGCATTTCATATGGAACAGCGGAAACCTGGAGGTTCTCGGGATGATCATTCAGATCAGTTGGATCAATGACCTGGGGTCAATTCTCTATAGCCAATCCCCGTACAGGAAGACCAAAGTATAGAAACAATGCTATCCTGACGCTTCACGCTGGTCTTACTTGGTACAGAGTGAAACGGTGGAGAAACTTCCGGTTTACAAGGGTACAGAGAGCAAATGACGATGAAAAATCCGAAAAAAAACGAGGGCTTGAAAGTCAAAAGCAAAAATCAATATTGAAACTGCATATCGACGAAAAATTGGCAATGAATATACAAGGGTGGCGAATAAATTCGCATGCACCTACAAAAGCGTGTGACCATCTCGAGCAGTGAGAAAGTCCGAAATTACAAAGAAAAAAAATTCCAGAAACTATAAAAATTTCTATAAAAAAATCGAGTGGGTCGCTACCGGTCATCCAATAAAATCCTCTACGTGCTTTCTGCCCCTTGTAGCAAATATTCTTCTAAAACTGAGCGTAAAGGAATGAAATCGAAATGGGCAGACAGACAAGATAAAAAAATTCCTGTTTCCATTGTAATCATGGCAAATCTAATGAAAACCGGAAAATCGACGATCAACGTAAATACGATTTTCGGTATTCATTTCCTATGTACTAGTATAAAATACCTAATGTATATGAAAACATATGATACGAGAGAGTCTCTCTCGTGGACCCACGTGTAAATTTAGACACGTGTATTTTATACGTTTAAAAAAATGGTAATGGCAGCCCACCCTGCCACGCGCAAACTCCTCGCTAACGCCGCGTACACACGCGCTAATTGTACAGGTCGATACAAAAGCCATGCGTTTTCTCATTTAATTATTTCATGAGTGTGCGTGAGTGTGTAGTGTTCCGGGTCGAGCGTCAAGTGAGACAATGCAACGGTGAGTGATAGAAAAAAAAGGTCAAAAATTAAAAAAAAAATCACGAAAGAGCATATACGAACGAATGAGTCTCAAAAGGAGAAAAGGTAAAAAAAGAAAGCAAAGTCACGTAAAATGCATTAAGTGTGAAAACGTGAGCAAAGTAATTGGAGAGGCTGAAGGACCATAATGAGAAGATAAGCTTATTACGTTGAAAGCTTCGGGGCTTTTCGCAAGTGACCTATATGTAGTATACGTATAACAAAGGTTATACGAGTTTGCAATCACAATGACTACTGATAACACTTAGCGAAATTAATTAGCTCTTATCTCTCGGATATAATAAAGCGAAAAAGTGGGGCAGTAATAAATGTTTTAAATGCCGTTAACGGTACTGCCAATTTTTCAGATTAACAGCTGCAAATGCTGGAGAGCAGGAAGGGGGAGGTGGGAGATGGGTGGGTACATATCCGGGTAAAACGGTATGTGCGATTGTAATAGGACAAGCGGAAGAGGTTACGAGACAATGATAAAGGGTACCGGAAGTGAACTATAGACTATGAGAGCTGAGTCGAAGGGATATAAAAAAAAATTTTGAAAATTAGAAACAAGAGTATTAGAGTAATACGTGTGAAAAATCGAAAGGTTTACAGAATTACGTTTGTATACAGAGAATAATTAGTCGTATGTAGACAGAGCCCAATTAATTAAGGTATTTCTACCCTATGTGTGCTAAGCATGCGTTCTTCCATATGTCGTTTCAAGATATGTCCCTGTGACTGGTGAACTGGATTACAGCAAAGAAATGAAGGGAACGAAGAAAGAGGAAAAAACAATGTAAAAAAAAAAGCGATCGAAAAAGTATCGGGTATTAGTATTTTTTTGTTTCAAAAAGATCATCCAACCGATTCCCCCATGAATACGACGTAAAAGATACGCGAAACGGTGTTATAGTTTCCAGTGCGGATAAAAATTCTCATTATGGTTCGCGGCCCAGAGAGAATGAGATAGTTGAGTATGTAGATTGTTAGAGTGTGAGAGAGAAAGTGAGATAGAGTTTGAACAGAGACAGATGGATAGAGTCAGGATCGATCGAGTAGATTTAATAATTCAAAATGTCAACCGCGACGAGCGACCGGGACGTTTGCTTTTCGCTCGGTCGCTCGACGCACAAAAAGCGTCGCTAATTAGCAAACAGACAGCTTTCCGCGACGAGAGCCGGTTAATTATGTTTGCGACTTGTCGCGGTTCGCGAGCGGTCGCGTCTGGACGAGATATCGGCGATGATTTTTAACAACAATAATGAGTAACGCGAATCCGTAAAGTTCGAGCTAGGAGTGACGGGCCAGAAGTCAGGTAAAACGATTTTCCTAGAGTTGCGTCCTTTCTTTTTTTTCCGTTTTTTATATTTCTTTTTTCGAGCCACCCAACAACCAGCAAGAGAGAGAGAGAATCGTCGAGGCATCCTTAAAAATATTCGTTTATCCGTTTCGCCGACAGAGCGCGCGCGCATCTCCTAAGTCCATTCGACGAGTCGATTTGCGGATTTTCATGTAGCCAAGTGGATTAGTTCGTCCTATCAGTCTTACGGCGGCCAAACCTTCGGACGTGTTTTCTTTTTCCACAAACATAAATCTCACTGTGAAAAATACTCGACGCGATTGTGTATCTCGAAGGCGAAACCATAGAAATCCGCAAATCGAACAAGCGCACAAGCACTCATGCTAAGCAGGCTCGTTATTCGCACATGAAATTCGGATTTCTGTACCCTTGGCAAATTATTCCTCGATTGTCATGCCTGAAGGACTGTTCGAAATTTCATCTGCAAATTTGGTAGAGTACAGGGAAGGACGGCATCTCCATTACGTGGTCTTCGCTTCCGGATGCTGGTTAGATCAACTTTTTTTCTTTCGTCGGTCGTCCGGATACGTGGAAACACTTAATTTCGAATACCGTCATCCCCTGTGCTTGAACACATGCACCAGCTTTAACGCGAGATACGAAATCTTTTGAATTCCATTGATAAAATTTCATCCATCTTCTCGAGACGAAAAGATAGGAAATAATTTTTTTTTTTCATGACCACTTCTCAAATCCTCTGCGTAGAGATGGTGCTAGAAAATCCTCCAGTTATGCGAGTATACAGAATCAAACAAGTACAAGAACAATAGGACAGCATTGGAAGACATAGAAAAAAAAAACGTGTATAAGGACATACAAGAGAAAGTACAAGCAAAGACAGACGTACAACGTGCGGATGAAGAAGCAAAGCTTGATTACGTGGACGTGATATCCAGTAAAGAGAGTGTCAAGTTGGCAAATAATTATCATCGTGAAAAATAATTGACACTCCCGTTATACCGATATAACGTGTGCGTGAAAAGTTGACAGCGAAGACATGGCAAGCTGCGTTTTTCTCCCCAAAAAAAAATAGAAAAAGAAAAAGGAACAAGACGCATAGCATAAATAGCCTTGTTATTATTTTTAAATGAAAGGAATCTTTTCTCAAGAATAAAAAGAAAGTCTTGTTCTAAAAGTAGATCCGCGCAGCGTGGTGCCGGGAGTTGGATTATCGAGCAAAAAGCTATGAGCGAGGTAAGAGGTTATATGGAGTGATAGGTAAACCGGAAGTTGGGATAGGAGCAGGCGGCCTATAGAATCCGTAAGGGTGGGGGGGGGGGGGGCATTCCGATGCACGTGAGGGAAACGTTACTACGTCCTGACCACGGGGTATAGCCATTAAAATGTTTTTCCAAAATATATATCATATTCGGTATCCAAAAAAAACAATATAACGTTAAATTTCTCATCGTTACTCGAAATTGCGCTGCAAGCTGTATTCGATCAGACTAGTAGCATATAACCAAAGATATGGTTTATCAACAGGTTTAAAGAATATTACATTGAATCGTCTCATTTAACACAAATTTGCATTAACTGATATGCGAATGATTGTAGCTAAAGCTTGTTTCATGTAGATAAACTCGACTTTACTATACTTTCTTTTAAGGTTAATGACACCTGTGTAAAGAAAATGTGGTATAGTAAGAAGACCAGTGTCGCAGTACTCTGCGAAAGAGATTCCTTCCTCTAAAAGAGATAAGTTAGGCTATCCGCCGTGGCACAAGGAAAATTTGAACAGAGGATTGACTTTGAGGAGTATCTCCTATGTCAGCCGTGTGTCGTGTGTGTCTCTGAAAAAGACGTGTGTAATAATACTTGACGGAATTAAGGGGTCTCAAGTGAGGGTTTGACGGTGGTGATGGTGGTGGCGGTGATAGTGAATAGTGATAATGGTAGGTGGTGACGGTGGTCTTGGGGAACGGTGGGTCACGAAAAACAAAAGACTTACGGCGTCTGCCACGAGGTGTGCGGGCGGGAGGGCTGCCTGCAAGTGTCCACTCTTCAGCAGGGGGTCGGCGAGGCCTGCCACGCTGGCGTGTAAGGGGCTCGGGTGTAGGGGATGATGGGCCGAGGTAAGATGGGCAGGGAGCATAGGATGTCCGTGAGAAGCGGCGAAGGGCGAGGAGGGGTGGGCCGCGAAGGGCGAAGTAGTCAAAGTTTGGGTGTTGAGCGAGGGGGGCGCAGGCCCGGCAGGGGGGGCGGGCAATGGCAATACTGTACTTACGTCCGAGTGGGCGGGCACCGCGTAATTACCCTGGATGGTGTAGGCTTGCCCACCAGCCAGGATCACTGGCCCACCAACTTGGGGTTTGGGGCGATAAGGGATCGTGGCGCCTTTGGGAGGGGACTGAAAACAGAAGAAAGAAAAAAAAATATGAATCTTCGGTTAGTACAATATCTAATGCATAATTTCGTTCAACCGTATCTCTACCTCCTGACAAAGGTATCGGTACGAGTATTACAAGAGCACGTGAACAGTGAGCCAGGTAATGGACCTCGCGATCGGACCTGACTACCTGACACAAGGTGCGTACCTCTAGCATGACGCAGCAAATGTGATAGATGCATTGCGTAATGGCCTCGCTCGTTCCCGATATGGTGACAGCTCGTTCCGTAGAGTTGGGAAGCATCTCCGAGGCGACCTGAATCGACGCACCGGTCACCTCTCGAATTTCCTTGATCTTCGAGCCTCCCTTGCCGATAAGAGAACCGCACTGGGATGCCGGAACGATGAGTCTCAGGGTGATGGGCGGTCTTGGTACGCCGCCGCCGCCTCCGGCACCGCTTCCCTGAATGTCATGGAACTGCGAGCACCATTCCTCGAATTTCTTGCATATCAGCGTAAACGCCTTGAAGATGGAGTTCGTCGGGCCCGTGACAGTAACTATACGTTCTGGGCAGGAGCCATCGGAGATGTTGATCTTGGCGCCGGACTGTTTTTCACAGAATACACGATACATTAGTTACTCGTCTTACTCGCTAGATGGAAGGAACCTCAACGTTATATCTATACACAGCGTATTCTGCGCATTGAGTGTACTTACTTCCTCGCGGAACCTTTTCACGATCTCTCCCTTCTTTCCGATAATGCTGCCGACCTCCTGAAACAAAAAGTCATATTTTAAACTCGTGACAATTTTCTTTGAGCTTTCCAGGGTCGGTAAAGAAGAAAAAAAAAGGGCGATTGTCGATGTAGCTTGAGACGCCTACAGCTATAAATAGTTCGACCACTAAGAAATATATTCACACTGTACAGGTTTGCGCTCTCATCCAACTGTCTCTCGAACGCATCTGACCCTCGATAATGTCAGCTAGGCCTAGACCACTAGGTATGCGCTTCCTCTAAACTTAGATGGAGCCATGTTGAGGTCGATCAAATGCCAGCAAACGTCCTGGTGGAGCTTACACCGGAGTATCATGGCAGCCAAGGAAAATCAAGTTTGATGTACATTCATCCATGAGTGACCTGGGTAAACTCTATTTGACAAAAGTATTTATAACCCATTAAAACAAGAGAAAAGAAACGATCGATGCCACCTGTATAAAAGATACAGGAGCGAACTCGACTGATTGTCTTCTTCGACTCTATGAAATTTTTATGTCGCACGTGAGTGCGAGAGAGCCGGAGCGATTGACCATCAAGCGCGCAAGAAAGAGACAGACGTATCGAAGGCGATGAACAAACAGAACAAAGAGAGGAATTCCCTACGGAGGACTTATCTTTGCTGAATCAGCAACGAGCAAAACAATATCAGGGTTGTTTCTATATGAACGCACTCAGGTTTTTAAACAACTAAATATTCTCGTCGAAATTCTGCTATACTCTTACTCCACATGCTGTCGCTTTTCGCTACGACTGTTACTTGGGAAGACTTTCCTATGGCTTGCGCCGTCCCAGCCACGGACGCCAGAAACTTCCTGGGTACCCTTTAATATTTTTTTCTTGCTCTCTTTTTCTACATTTTATCTACTGTACGTAAATTCGTATTCGCTTCTACGTTCAACTTTCTATCCTAATTAAGTCGACTAACGTTACAATGGACGCTCACAGTCCATTTTTCTTACTGCAACAATACACCGGGTCTTCTTTCTCTTGGGTCTGTTCCTCGATCCTTTCCTTGAATTTTTCTTTTCCGTTCTTTTGTTATCCTTTCGCTTCCATCTATTTCCTTGCTCCTTACTCGTGATCTCTCACAATCAGTACCGACCAAGGTAGTGCCTTTCGACGAGAGAACAATATTGATCTCAGTATATAGCGGGTGCGTTTACTGGAATCGTTGAAACGAACAGCGTTGTCTTTATTTTTAGACTGCCAGTTTGTGTATACGCGTCGTATTCAGTTTTATGTATAGAAAACATTATGTACCTAAATATGTTTATACACTGCAGTTGGAATATTGAGATAAAAAAAGGAATATTGAAAAAAAATTATCCTTTGATATGGGACTCTAACATAAATAAATACAGTCCTGTGTGAGCTGGGAATTATGTTTGATTTTTTTTTGACTGTTTGAGAAAATCTGTATAGTCTGCAGAAGGTCTGCGTGTTTTCTCACGCGTTATAGGATTAGCTGAGTTTTCCATGGGCTTTATCGTTATTAGGGAATATCACGAGAATGCTACCGCTCGCGAGACCTGCCACTTTACCGCATTCCTTGGATTATTACTAAAAAGAGAAACGGAGCCGGATGTGACAGTAGCGAATAGCATCGTCGGCAGAACAAGAAGAAGTCGAAGAGGCTTAAGAGATGAAGAGACAGAAGAAAGAAAGAAAAAGAAGGAAAAAGAAGAAGAAGTGGAGGAAGTAACTGGAAGTCAGCCAATTATTGAGGTACCCAGGAGTCTCGCGAAATTTACGAGATCGAGGTCACGGCTCAAGAATCGACCCGGTATACGCGGCACGAGGGGAATGCGCGCGCTCATTGGTCGAAAAAAGTGATCAAAATGGCGAGAATCGAAGGGCGCAGGAGCGCAGTAAAAATTTGACTGTTATAATGGGAATGGCAGGAAGAGAGCGAACGCAATTTGGTATTGGAGAATCGGTTGGCCGACGGCCCTGGCTCTGATCCAGCCTGCTGGAATCCATGAAGTTCCCAAGATACATGTATGTAGACCCACAGTGAAGATAAATAGGAACTTTTCGTGGATCAAAAGGCAGAGCGAAGGAGATAAGACACGTAGAAGATACATTGGCATCAGCCGTACTGAGGAAGAAAAATGGTGGTTAAGAGACTTTGAAGTGCCCTGGGCTTGTCTTTTGATTTGTACAGTCTCCAGGAGCTATCCGCGTAGCGAGACGCGGGCATGCGCCAGGAATCCCTTGCCAATTGGCAGATTCTACAGAGGCAGGGTTATCTGTGCAAGGAGCTCGGGAAAAAAAAGAAGAGGACTGCGAAAACAAACCAAAGAAAATGGTACGAGGTCTCGTTTGGAGACTGTCGTCGCGTGGACTTCCCGCGAGGCTCTTCCTAAAGCTTCGTACGTAATTGAAACGATAATGGAATCGCGATCAGCATCGGGCCAACCGATTGGCCGTTGGCCCTGGCCGAAGTCCAGTCCGCGTCACTTGGTGGCTACTTTGTCAGACATAATACTCGTAGCCAAAGATGCAGCCAGACGTATTCACTTCGCCCGTGGAAACGTATTGCAACGAGGAATGAAAAGATTCGAACGATCCGCGGCCTCGTACATTTGTACAGTACCGATGACAAAATTCTTTGGCAGGTCGGCTGAGCCAGGCAAAGAATAAGAAAAAGAGAATATTAAATCTCCGTGACACGGATGTCTGATACGTAAAACGTGAAGGGGCAAAGGGTTCTAAAATGTCAGGAAGCCCCGCGCCATCTAGAGTTAAAAACATGTGACGTAATGAGATTTGACATGGAAGCACTTCAGACAAATAAGGGGCGACCGAGGGTCTTGCCAGGGGTGTATATGCGAAGCCCTTTAAGGGTGTATAGTATACTGCGTTATATACGTCTATAGCGAGCAGAACGGTAAGGGAAGAAGAAGAACAGAGGACGAAGAGTAAGGGGGCCGTCGAACGGGGTGAATTTTACGAGTATCGTTCAGATATGCAGAAACGTGCCATAATTTCCGTGGCGCACTTCAGCACGATCCGCGAGAGGGCCACATTGCGTACGTAGGAAGCTTGGTTTACATCTGCGTTGAGGCCAATCTCAAGACGCCCAATGACACCTCGTAGGTCAGGGAATGGAAAAGTAGGAAGATCAAGAACCTAGACAAAGAGATAAACACGATTCAACGTGGAAGCTGAATTCTTGGCAATGGCCACGGAATTGTTTCCGGCCACCATCATACCCAAGTAAGATCGTTCCTTACGGCCGCAGATAAGAGTTTTGATTGTCCATCCTCGTCTTGAAGGATCCGTGTCCGATACGCGTCTCGACGAATCGCACTCACCAGGTATCCAGAGTATCCATGACCCGAGTCAATAATATAAATCGGCCAGACGTAATCCGTGCCAAGAGAGTACAAACTCTGAATCACAGGTTTATATTTTGCTTCTCGAACCCATCGACATCGCCAGGAACCAAACTAAAAGCTTAAATCTAATTTTAATGGGTCCGAATGACGTTTACTTAGAAGGACACGTTGATTGGTCCCTTAGGAACCGATGATCCATACCTTGCCTTGCATGATGAGGCGAATGGTCAATGTGACCGACGGATCGTCGTTCAGCATTGGTTTGCTGTCCATACCGTCCATGGCTGCGTCGATCACGAGTTCACGGATTTGATTGTTGCGGCTGGCTTTCGCAGGATTTACTGGAACAAGGGGAGCGGACGAGGACAAGGAGGATAAGGGAGAGGTTAGGCGAGTGATTTTGGCTGGGGGACACTCGGGGGACGTGCTTCTTAAATGCTCCCAGGTAGGCTCAGACTTTACACTGTAAACAAGAGAGAAAAACAATATTAATATTCTCAATTCCCATTGAAAACATGCTAGTTAACACGAACTCTTGTACCCCAGAGCTGTGTACAATAATAAATATGGCGCTCGAGGTAGGAGAGTCAGTATCGTCGTTAGAAGGCAATGAAATTGGCAGTTATAGTAAGAGGCTTTATTCCTATTCCCACCTATAGTCTAGACAATACTATGCCGTGCTACCGTACCCAATAAAACTGTATGCTAGCTCTACCTGAAGACTCTGGTTGGGATTATTTCAGTACCTACCAGGTAATCTACGATCACCAGGTGCTCCCTAACGAAAAAAAAGGTTTACTGTACCAATGAAAAAAGAATTATTCGTGATTCGGGTGAAAATGACAAACCAACAATAGTAACTGTACTCCCAACCGATTTCTCTATGCACATTTTAAGTGCATTGTCAGTGCCTCCACCATAGCGAGGTAGTGCAGCTGATGATTCAATAGACAATTTTCCCGTACGGTACGTCGTAGTAAGTCGCACGACTTTTGTTTATTAGTTTATACGAAGCTCGTTATCAAGGACCGAGAGAGCGCCATTACTCGTTGATTTTACCGGCGATTGAGAACCGATTAAGAAACAATGACGAATGAGGAAACAAAGGAGTTGAAGAAAAGAGAAGTAAAAAGAAAGCAAACAGAAAAATAGACGGCGTGCAGAAGATACTCTGACGTAAAGATACACTAGGAGATACGAGGAGGAAGAGAGCGCGGAGCGAGGGAAAGGGAAAGAGAGTCATGAGAGAAAGAGAGGCATAAGGGTAGGTGAGAGCGTTAGAGAGAGAAAGAGGGAAAAAAGCGGGTCGCAGAGCGAGGCACGGATCGATTGTAGCCACGGAGAACGCGTGACGTCGTGAATTTTCTAACGTTAAAGCCGCCTGGAAAACTGTAGAACATATATGTAGGTATACATTGGACACGGGATATTCTGCGTTGCATGCATGCACACGCAGTGACGCGAACCGCGCAATGTACTACGTGAGCCAAAGAAAAATATTTTGCGCGGCCCCGAGAGGAAGAGAGAGAGAAAAGGAACGGTTTACCGTTCCCACCATCGCAATCTACGAACGGAGCATTCTGCGTTGTCGTTTTTCATTCCGATAATGCTAATTACCCTCGCGTAGCACAAGCCAGGGCCAATTGAATATTGCCGGCAGTTTTATAAGCTCCTATGTGCACCGCAGTACATAACCTCACTTCCGCTCAAATTTATAGCTCGTCTTCCCTGTGCCTTGCATCTGCCTGCGAACGATGCAAAAGTACAAAGGGACAGACGTGCATGGACGGTTTCTGACTCTGGTCCGTTATTACAGAAGCACTCACACACATTAAAAGGACTCATAGAGACAGAGGAATGTTATACGCGTATCTCAGACGTGACGTAGAAACGTGTTTTTAGAGCGTGTTAATGCTGAGTGCGTACTGTCGGGTTATACGGTGGAATTTCTCATGGAAACGGCTCGTGAACCTTAAAGTCCGACGTTACGAAAACTGGATTTTTGCGTCCCGCCGGTCGTCGAATAAAGGCGCACGGGTCTCTAAGAGAAAGAAAAAAAGAAGGAGAGAGAGAGAGAGAATCTGGCTGATGCGGGTTGGAAAGAATGAGAAATAAATGGCGCTTGAACCGGCCTCGGGTACAGGAGCACGTTGCTGTTGAAAATAGAATTTATTCGTAGTCGCGACGTACGAGCTTTTCTACACGCGGGATATTATTCTTACTTCGTATGCAAGAGAAACCTGAAATACGCCGTGTGTGTTACGAGGATATAATGTTCAGATATGAGAATGACAAAGAATTTTCGCGCCTACGACAATGTCCCCGGTATATTGTGCAGGATAAGGGACGCACATAGGGAACGAGAGAGGAGAGAAAGAGAGAAGTGTTGTAGACGTTGGCGTGGGCAAACTTTGAAACGTTGTTTGTTCGAAGCCTAGAGCGATAACCATTCTGATAATGTCGCGCTGACACGATACGATGTGAATTCAGCTTGAGAACTCAACGAGAAAATGTCGGTGAGGTATCATAGCCGTAGTAGGTTACAGAGTGGACGGTTATTTATCGCGAGAGTCAAACAGAAATGGCGTGTGCGTCCCGGCTTTACCGTACTCCGATATGAGCAAATGGTGTCTGTAACGGGGTAAAAAGAAAAAAGGAAACAGAAAAAAATATGCGTACATTCAACCGAGAGAAAGGCGAAAACTAGATTTTCGACTCGTATTATCGTACATGCTAAACACCATGGGTAAACTCTAGACGGAAACGGATATATGCTAAATGCTCCCAATTTATTAAATAATATTTTTTATAGTCTCATTTCGTGCACTTGGATTATTATCTTCAAAACATTATAGTCTATGAGCAATAAATTACATGAAAAATCATATAATCCAAGTCCTGAACGTGTCGATCGAAGGCGTGCTTCGGTCACGGAGAAACGTCGACCATTTTCCACTGGTTCGCGATAACTACTCTTTTTCTCTCTCTCTCTCTCTCTGTTTCTCTCACTCACTCTCTTTACGAGAGTGCACGAGACCCGTAGGAGGACGCCATGCGGAAGCAGTAATTTTTCCATGAGAGACGCGAGGATGATTTTCTTTTAGCATGGCAAGGAGAAATTACGGCAGTTCGACAAATTTACACGATGATTAGTAACTGTTCACTTCCACTCGCGAGGGCATCTCCGCTGGACGATAGAATATATATATTCTCAGAATCGAATGCGACGCCTCGCCAATTATATTTGCCAATAATGACAGGCGTAACGATGCCACGCAATTATTCTAAGTGTGGAAACAGTACAGGGTGCTACGTAGTCTCATAATAAAATCGCAAAGTTTTTCGATGCCGGCGGCGTGCTTCGATTTAACCCTAGAACACCAGTGCTCGCTCTCGTACGCGTATTCGTTCTAGTAGAGCGTAATTTTTCTCTGTATCACATAGGTTTTACGTGTCGTTTTTAATGATTTTTATTACCTAAAGGCACTCCTCAGTCATCGGGACAAATTCCGGACCGCCTCATCGGCACAGCACTCCGTGTACGAACAGGAAAAAAGCACTACACTACGCGACACGAGAAAACAGCACCACCTCGGCGGAACGCGAACAGTTCTGTCTCGTCGATGAGCGGCGCTACATGCGGCGTTGTTGCGTGTACGCTGCCGACTGGTGGCGCCACCTAAAATGGCTTCCCTCCAGTGGAAAAGCACCGCTGTGCGGCGACGCCATTGTTGCACTGTCGACGGTTCCGTTACTACGCTAGTCAAAAGAATCCCGGGAGTATTCAAATGAGACTACCACCAAATCAACGGTGTTAATACTATACATTGACTTATATTACAAGTGAGACAATTTAAGAGATAACAAAAATGATTTATGTATCCACTTAAAACACTATACAATTAATATGTAGATGACAAAATTAAGCGTTATGACAAATCGTTCCAATGATGATACTCGCAATGAATATCTTCCTGGTTCTGTTGATTGTAAAGAATGATACAAGTTACACGACAGTTTGGCACGTTTAATATTGTGTGTACGTTGGACGTATTTTTTCTCTTCTATTCTATTCTGCACTGTGCCTACGGAGCCAAAGTCGTTTATACAGTGCCTTCATTTTTCAATAAAGCAAACACATGAAATTCTATTCTCGTGTTGGATATTTACCTATTGCATAATAACGTGTTTTAAACGAGCTCGTTACTCGTGAGAAACTCCCACGAGCTAAGAATTTCCGAACCCGTTCGCTTCTGGGCGTTGAAACTTTTCCTGCGGTTTCAAGGACGATAATGAAATAAGTCATCGAGTCGATATGTATTGCTTATATGAAAAGATATATATAAGTATACGTTTTAATGTTTCGGTGAAATTGTTCATATCCATGCGACAATACCTTCTCTCTAGCTAATCTTTATTACTATATTAGACTTTATCTAGATATCCAATAAAACCCTAATATCAATCAAAAACTATTATTAATAAATTCCTATTTCAAAAAATGTTAGTCCTTTCGAGAATATTGTGTGGAAAATCGAGACTTGATTAATGGCAAATACGATAACATCTGCGATATACGCTTACAGTAACAGCAAACGCTACCCGAGAGTTAGATCGTCGACTGGGACGTTCATTTTTCCCAAAGTGGACCGTCGATTAATTAGTGAAACCGCATTGAGGGGGATTTGAAGGATAAATGGATATAACGAGCAGGCGAGCGAAACGGCACCATTAGCATCCTATTGGAAGGAGGTAGAGGACCGCAGATAGACGAGATCATGTACCCACATACGTACGTATGCATACGCACGTAAAAAAACCTAACTAACCTAGTACGTAAATGAGAAAACAATAAAAAATATCGTTTACGAACTGACGAATTAGCGAAAGCATCTTTAAGCAGTTTAAGAAGGAAAAGAAAAAATATAAAGAAAAATCGTCCTGAGATATTCTACAAGCAAAAGAAACCTACAGTTACACCGCAACGAAAAATAAAATCTTAAGGGTCTTAGAAACCTATGCATGTAGACGATTTGTCGGCAACTGTCACATTCTTATTCTCAGAACGTTAAGAAAATACCAAAAACAGACTTATAAATACTTATAGCCGGTATTAATTCCGATTTACTCTTTGAATTCATTTGAATTTCCCGTGTGAATTCCTTAGTCATTGTCAACAGTTGCTCGAGCGATTAAATCCACACTCTAAACAGCCAATAGAATTTCATTGTCGGTCGAGCCGGAAAGTCCTGAAACTCTGACGAAATCTCATCGGTACACGATCAAAGATTCCGGACACGTTTACTATTCCGCACTGACGCCTAAGGTAAACCGTTCTCGTAGCGGCGGGATTAATTTAACGACATCGTATACAGGAGGACGCTCGGTAAACCCGTGGCGCCGTACCGTGCGGATAAGATTGAAATTAACTCGCTACTAGAGCGGCGACAGTTCGGCTGTCAGGCGATACAGCAGATATACAGAGAGAGAGAGAGAGAGAGACGGCATCAAAGCCTCAGTACAAGACAATGAAATTGTGTGAGCACCCTCAAGGGAATTACGTGTTAACGTTCAGTGGAGATAGCGAAGTAAATCAAAAATGAAAATGACAAAGTGGTGCGTATGACGTAATCGGAAATAGTTCTGGCAGTAGCAGCACTAACTTTAGCTGCAGTAATGCCAGTGCCTATGCTAAAACATAAGGTTGTACACGGGTATTGACGAATCGATAAACCGATAGGTTATAACCTACACATGGAAGTAGCTCTGCTCGGAGGGTTACCGCTCTAGAAACGACGATTTGAACGAACGAAATTCACATCGGTCCGTTGCACTTCTAACTCGGTTCTAGTGAGCAGGAAGAGAAGGTAGAGAAAAAGAAAAAAACTAGTCAAATCACCCTGACAATCTTCACCCCATATTGGAGGTTAACCAGGAGTGAAATGAAACGGGAAATTTAAAGGAGCCCCTTATACCTCACGTAAATGGAAGGTAATGGTCCTGCTTTACGTGTTTGTTAACCGTAAGTAAGTGTAGCGCGTGCATTCAATGAGTATTCCCTAATAATCCGATTAATGCAACTATACATCTCTTGGTTCAGAGTAACTTTTTTTGGCTCGAGAAAAATATTTTCTTTATCTTATTTATAATTACCCACTTTTTTTTTTATATTCCTACGACACTGTCCTCGTCTACTTTGGGTAAACTGATTGACGTTTTTAAAGTCACGCCGTTCGCCATTATGGCAATAATAATAGCTCGCCATGGGCAACGCCAGGAATTTAATTATCATTTTAGGCGGCGCGGAAAGCAATTATCGGAAATTCAGTTTGCGATGGTCAGCGGCACCACTTCCACGAGGATGCCAGAAGGGTTGGTGGGTGGCTGGGTTGTCTGGTAGAGGAAAAGTGAGGCTCGAACTAGTCTAGAGGAGGGTAATGGTGGTAGGACGTTAATTTTATACCGATTTCCCATTTTTTCATTATAATTAGAAAAATTTTTTGTTACGTTCCGAGATATAAGGAAGTTCTATATGCACACGTGCATTGCATATATGCTTCCATAGTACTATATGCATTATATATCTGTGTACGTGGAAATTTTTAGAAAATAACGACCAGCATAACCGCTCGGTAATGTTGTAAATTATTAACAGAAATGTCAAGAGGACTTTCAGGCATTTATTGGACTTCACGTAGCCAACGTCGAAATCCAAGAACAACATTCAGGAAAGAGTCGCGTTTCCATGACGAGATGGAATAATTAGAAGCTTGAGAGTGTTCAATGAAAATTAACCAGTCAGGTTGAAAGACGATCTGGAGTGGCTAAAGAGGACAGCGTCGATCGTACTCTTTAATTAACCGATAAAGACCATTTACTAGGGTGACTCTTTCGTCGAGTAAGTTACCTGTCTATATCTATATGTATACCAAATGGAGTAGTAATGTCGTCTTAACTAACAGTTTGCAAAAGTCTTCAATGAGAAATGTGGACAGTCGTTAAGCGTTAAATAATTTACTACTTTCACAATTATCCAATGTCTTATTCTTAAAAGACCCTTTACTATACCCTCTTCATTTTATTTTTTATTCCTAAATGATTAATCTTCTCCTAGGTGTGTGCATGTGTATTATACACGTATACTTTAGCCAAATGAAAATCACGATAATGCTACGTCGATAAGGAAGTTCACTGCTTTACGATTTGAAAGCCCACCGACCGTTGGAATGGATGATTTCCGGTTTACCTAGAATTTCTATAGAAAAACCCACAGACGGGTTCAGGGCAAAACAGAAGAAAAGGTAAGTACAGTCTGACCAAGATGCGAATATAGAGTTGAGAGGGAGAGTTGAGATGGTTTTCATGAAAGTTTCACCGTCTGTATTTTGTCGTGGAAAACTCCTTCCAATTCGAATCCGCTATTTTCTGTTTTTAAGGTTCAAAGTTCCTTGGCAATATCAGTGGCATCCATTTTCAGAGAAACTCTTAGAAACGACCCTTCAACAGGAATTTCTGATAACGTGCAAGAGGAAGATGGGAATTCGAGGACTATTACTGTGAGGAATGAGTAAAAAAAATAAACCTTAAGCTCAGTTCACAATTGGTGATCCGTTTGCCGCTAATTTGAGAGCTTGCAAAAATGTCCGTCATTGTTTTGCTTCATTTCAACTCACAGGGCTAATTGCGACCACGCGAATATCTGACGAACTCACAGAGGGACACAGGGAATAGCCCGAGGCCCGGAAAACTCTTTCATCTGGTAGCCATTGTTCTACCTCTCTCTCTTTCTCTTTCTTTTCACCGTTCCTCTACTTTCTCCTTGTATCCTAGTATCGTTAGCCTTATTCCATCCTTAGTCTAAAATGCCCGCCCTCACATTCACTCCTAGAAAAAGAGTCTGTTGTTTAATCAGGCCTCGTTAGGTACTAACTACCCTCGCAAAAAAAAACAAGTTCCTATCCTAATATTTAATAATGCTAAAAATAACCCTTGATTTCTTTTCAAACCATCAAATTCAACTAGAATTAAAAAGAATATTTATAGAAGGTTACTCAAAACTGTTCTATCAAATGAAGATAGTTTCATCATAAAAATTAATAATAATTAAATGAACGTTTTAACTTCAGGTGGCTCAATAGTCCTCAGTCACCATGTATACTCATCGATAACTTAAATACTGTTAAAAGTTTCTACGATGAGCACTTGTATAACAAATATTTCTTTCACCAAGTAAGTTAAGAACAAACCAAAGGAATTAGCTGAACCCTCAATGATCCACAAAGGAACACTAGGACTGTAAGGAAAAGTTTTAAGATGCCTGATGCTATCGAACTGGCAGTTAGGAAGCAATCGACATGACTGAAGAAGCTCAACCAATTTGCAGAACACCAAGAAGTAGTATTCCTCAAGAAGAACAATCAACAAGAAAGCCATAAATACCTGTCACCATCCAGTAAGGATTGCAAGAATCCCTGAATATCCCATCCACATGGGAAGGTCCTAGGACTGCCTTGAGCTATCCATAAATCATGCAATTCGTGCGCCATTATAGTCAGAGTCCATCTGATGCTATTTCTCAATCCCATAAGGGACTAAAACACAGTACTATTGGGATCTTAGAAATACGCCAAAGTGACGTTTGACCTATCCTAACATAACATGAGAACGACGTTGACAATACACAAAGCGTTATAACTTCATTTACAAGATTGGAACTAATAGAGTTCCATTAAGAAGCCAAGACCCACTAACCATTCCTAAAAGGATTCCCTACATACCTATATATACCATCAGATATGCCATCTTAATTTGATATCCTCAATATAATTTTCGACGGTCAGTACTGGTTTAGACGTTCCAAGAATACAATTGCTTATAATTAATTAATAATTATTGTCTATCTTGCCATTAATTAACATAGAATATTTGAGACAGTGGATTTTCTACTAGGGTATGGCAGAGAGCAATTCTCTAGTACGCACGTAGACGGATAGTAATTAAAGCGTAATTAGTTTGGTTTCCTACGGTTCTCCATTAATTGAGCATTGACGTGTATCGTGTTTACGTCGTACGATGTGGATCCGGACTAAAGGTACGAATTGACGATTTGTCTGGGCTGTCTGTCGCTAACTCAATTGTAAACGGTGCGATTTGCGATTATCTTTGGAGGAAGCAGTAGGTGGTAGTTCGATGCAGACGTACAGTGCTGCCAATGCCAGGAATACCAACGTATAGTGCATACAGAAACCAGGTATCTAGTAATAAATCAATGATTGTTACTGGACAGAGAGTAATCTTATTGGCCGTAAAAGCATACTCTGGAGAGGGCCGATTAATCGAAATAGAAATTACGTTATTCGCGCCAATATTCAAGAGATTGATTATACTTCCAAGTTATACGAAGAATCGAATTTCTATGACAGTTCAATACAATATTTATTATTTGATCTTACCCAACGATACCTGTCATTTTCGTCTCTTTTATCTACGGTATAATCTACTGCTCCCTCAGGGGCGCGAAATTAGAAATCACCAAGGTCTAAGTTCCCCTCGAATCCATTGACGAGGAGATCACCCTGGGGCTATTGACTTGATGAAAGACCTGACTATATAGATCGTCACGAGCAAAAAAACATCCCTTCGTACTATCACGATCGAGTTCACTTTCTCTCTAGGTACGAAGGATGGTTTCCTTACGACATATGAAGTAAGACGTCGGTTAGAGGAGTAGCTGGATCTTTTCTATGCTATACGCGATATAGATATACGCATATCCTACGTCATCGAGGAGGTCTCCATAGCGATAAACTAGAAAAGCAAATGCGATGCGGCACTTTCGGATGAGTTTGACTCTCACCTCCCACGGCCCCCCCCCCCTGCCGCAGTATTCGTATATCTGCATACGTGGTTACATATGTAATAAGTACGTATATATATATATATATTCTAGTCTTTCAGCAGCCAAGAGCTCATCTCATCTCGTCTCATCTCAAACTTGAGTTATTAAATTCGGCCCAGCTTCGAATTTCCAGAGGGAAACGAATTTTCTTTTTTACCCTCCGGCGCTGGGATTCGTCGGAATCTATATATGCATACGGAAGGTTAGGTATAACGTGTACGGCTATATATATATATATATGCGTAGATGCGTGGTCGTACATTAAACCCACGAAGGCCGTAACCAGTTAGGGTTGTGCTTCGGGCAGCATCCCTTTTTCTTCCACCAGGATGTCTGGCGAACGGTATACTTTGCCGTAAGGGTAGAAAGTTTTCCCGAGGAATTTTCACCAGCAGAGTGCTAACGTTCCTGAGTGAGTGGCTGTCAGCTCTTGGCGAAGTGGAAAGCCCAGGATAATGGTCAGCTGTCGTACCGTCGGACCAAACCGAAGAAAATAACGGGGTAGCGATCCGGTAAGGGTGAGAAAAAGGAATATCGATTGAGTTTCGAGGGTTGTTGCTTAATTTTTTGGTATTTATAAGGGCTGTTGTCGATATGCTGTAATGTATGCTATACATATAGGATTGGGGTTGAGAGGAATTTTTGTGTGTGCGTGGGGGGGGAGGGGGTCCGTATCTACTGGTTAATATGATTGAACAAGGTGAAGAGGGTTTAATTGAAAAATTGACACACTGCGTCGTAAGATATCAAGAGATTATTATTATTTAAGTATAATAATAATTATTTATTTTCCATATAGCCGCACCGAAGCTACGGTGTATTGCTATAAGTTTTGTAAATTTTTTTTGCAAAATTCACATCACGTCTCAACTTTCGTCGGTATGGCTGAATGTGAAATTCATGAATGCTGATAGAATCTTCTTGTATTTCTGGTATTTTCACAGCAAGTGGTCGCCATATGTAGAATGGAATTTCGACGACTTGACTGCGCAACAACTCTTGGTGAGAGGGACATTAGAAAAAGGACCCCATGGAACGCGTATGGCTATCTATAGTATTTTATATATCATGAGGGTGTATGTATGTGTATGTATATATAGCTCAGAATTGCCAACGGATTATATACGAGTGGAGATCGCAGAAAAAAATGTGCAAATATATGTCTAAGTACTTTATTACGGAAAATATGAAAGTTTAATTCTAGTATATCGAGATGTTTAGACGATGTGAATATTGCGAATTTCAATGATAATAATATGCAAATTCTCTAATAGAATTTTGCGAGCTTAGCTGATTACAGTATCGTTATTTATTGTCGGAGATAGGATTTTGCCGCGAATCTTAATTAATTAGTACTTTATCTACTCTCAGGCGTACGATTCGCGTATTTACGTTAGGCTCGTTATCAAATGATTCGAAATTAACGTAATCAAATGACAGCTGTCATTTTACGATTATGACGATTGATTCGAATGTTATATACGTCGATCGATATAAATATCGGCTGCTGATCTGTTATTTTCGTGTATGATCGAGCTGTTCGATCAGCTGTAAGAATCAGGGAAAAACTAATAAATTCGAGGAAATGAAAATGCCTCGGGTCTTTCCGGACGCTCTCGGCTCCTGTCGGATAATAAGCGACGAGATCGCGAGGTTCGAGTGAAAAATGTAGTGGAGCTCCGGTTTCCCGAATATATATATAAAATATATATATATATATATATACGTGACAATTCAAAGAGAGTAAAAATAGAATGGGTTTGAGAGATTGCTACTGGCAAATCGAAGACCGGAAGATAAGGGAAACGAATAGATACGAGGGTAACGGGTGGGAGAAAGAAAAGGAGGAAAGCAAAAAAAGAGCGTATATTGATTGGAATTTCAAGCGATTACTTTCGTTCCTGAAAAATTGAGCGATGTCTTCTCCTTGCACTTTTGAAAGCCACCCTTCTATTTTATCGTATCACCCTCGTGAAAAGCAACCCTCCATCATTTTTGGTTCTCATATCTCATATCCCACCCCTTTTTTTATCTTCCCAATGACTTTCCGATTTAAGAAAAAAAGTGATCCATACCTCTCGATCATATCGATCTCATATCTTGCAGTGGATCTCAACTTTATCTCCTTGGTCCACGGATAACCTTCGATCCACGCGATCGCACGTATATATCCTATTTAGAGTTTAATTCAAAAGCTATAAAAAAAAAAATCACGTAAAATTAATCTTCTGCAAAATTTGATACTGTCGAGAAAAAATTGATCAAGGGTTGAAGGGTGAATTGGCTTTGACATTTTGACGTGCACCCCGATTGGTTCTGTCGCACGTTTAGATAGTAATGGGCGTTTTATATCCAGTATAAAATCTCGACAGGCATTACGTAGGTAACTGAACAGCCTAAAGGATGATAAAATAATAAAAGAAGAGTAAGCGCCGCTGATCCTCTCGGAGGAAAGTGGATCTTCAATCTGGATTTTATTTATCTTACTCCCAAGAAAACGCCCCGAGTTTCTTTGTTCTCCGTGAAATCGTTCTACAGAGGGAAAAAAAATGAAACGACGGTCGCGCCGCGTAGCGGCAGACTTCGGAAATCCGCGAGTAAAAATCTTCACGCGAGCGAACAAATTAATTAAAGTTATTATCGACAAATTTTTTTTTCCCATTTTCATTCCTCCAACCCTCCGACGTCTTATCGTACCTTAAACCATTTTCACGCGTCTTCCTCGTATCTTTTATCGTCCCCCCCCTCTCGCTGCCCCCCCAGAGAAATATTTGAATAAAAAATACGTCATCCTCCCCCCCACACTTTTACTAAAAAATCCAGCATCGAGCTACGAAACTGCCATCCGAGTGTACGTATTATCCATTTCGCCCTCAACAATCTCCAGAATGATTAGTCTGAATGACTTGGATAAGAATTGAGGGTATTGCTTCGAGAAGTATATTCCAGTTTATCGAACCGGTATCCATCGATTCCGGATTCGTTATCAGCATCGAATCAGGTCGAGCGAAACTCTCCGACTAATGCCGAGTCTGTATTTGGGAAATAAAAAAATTTTTACCTGCAACCCACCTCCCATGGGATAACGAGAATGGCTCTTGGAGTGGTCGAGAAATATCGCTTCTATATTAGGGATAATTTCAGTAATTGTCCTCCGGGACTCTAGACAATCTTGAATACCCGAGAGAGCATTGGTAAAAATCATTTGAAATATTTTTATTTCATATTTTAAATATTCCGACAACGGAATACGAACTGTAGTTACGGTAAGTGGTTAAATAAATATTGACTGTAAATAAAAACTCTAAAGAGTCGGAGATCCTTTAAAAGGAAGCTTAGCAAACCTTTTAATTAAGGTCGAGTGTCTTTGACCACCCGTGACCGATTTCCAAGTTCACTTTGACGATGCCCACGAATCCTATACGTGTTAAATACAACCGCAAATCGTTACAATGTTTCCCAGGATTTCCTTACGGCGAGATAATATCCCTTTCTTGGCTTCAAAGGGGTTCATATCTTTTTTATCCATCTTGACGGTCATAATCTTAAAAGGGGGTCGATGTACATTTGAATGAAAGCATATATATATGTATACATATACAGTATATCCACAAGAAGAAACAGCCACCTTGAAAGTATTTAGTTCCACGTCAATATATATGAGTTTTTTAATATCGTTATTAGATACCTCTCAAACCACCCTCTTGCACGTCAAAATCATCCCTAATGATTTTTTTAATCTTTCGAACATTGACATATATATAAATCTATTGGTATACCGTTTGCAAATCAATTATTTCAATGATATACGCAAAGTGACTTCTCGTGAGGGTATAAAGGGTTGAAAAAAAGAGGGTAGGATATTAGTAGTCCACTTGGACGGGCATCGGTTGAAATTGTAGAAAAAATTGGCTATTCTCTAGTTATCCCAGTTTGCTCGCATACAGGTAGTGGAACATACATATATACACAGACAAGATGAATGGATTTGTGGGGGTGGCGAACTCTGGGAACGTCATAATTATGCATCTCGTTGCGCCCTCTCGAAAGTGCAGTCTGCGAGGGGTGAGTGGGGGGGAACGAGAGTATGAGGGCGGTGGGTGGAGTGGGTGGGTGTGGGGGTTGGTTTCTGGATGGATCGCGGGTGCCAGGGAAGAGGGGTGTGCTCTCGGGAGTGCAGTGGCTGTGGAAAGGGGTGAGGAGAGGGATGCACTTGAATGCATACGTGTTATAAGAGAAGGGGGGATGGGGTTCCCGGTCTGACGAAAGAGAGAGAACATAGACTCCGTCGCTTCTTACCTTTTGAACTCCCCGCGCACCCCCCTCGCGGCGGACGAACAAACCACCCTCATCCCTTGGTCCATCGCAGTCCTTTAACGCGGCCCGAAATATCGCTTGGCTTCGCGCTGAATAGACTCCACGGCTCAATGGCCTTGCCCACCCAAAGCTATATACCTAAACCTCTTTCCACCCCTTCGCGGTACCAAGTACCAACCCCTCCTGTTCACAATATCTCAACGTGTAGCCATTCACGAGAGCATCGGATTTATGGTCCCCCATAGCGACGTATATTTGTCATATTATTATTAATGCCGTGTAAGGTGCCCCTGTGTTGACTTTAACGACGAATAAACAGCAAGCCCGATGGGACATCTTTTTTGCCCTTAAGGGTGTCTCTGGGAATTAAAATCTGAAAAAAGATGTAGCCCTTCGCATACACCGTGAGCGACGTGAAAGTATCTAGACAGTGCAAAGAGATCTTGAATTACATCTGAACGAGCCTTGTATGTCTCTTGATGGGATACAGTATTTTGTCAGGAGGTCAAAGGGCAAAGGTATGTCAAGAATTCGTTTAAAGTATATTACCAAGATTTAGGTCTGTAAGCACCGGACTGAACGGGGGATGATATTCGTTTAAGGACCGGGTGAGCTTGGGGCACATACAGGTGTAGGTCGAGGCTCGTAAGTCCTGTACAGGGATGAGAAAACACTGGACCAGGTCAGGGAAGGCCTAAATGAGACCTGGTAATGGGAATAGTGTATACGTAGGTGGTTTTAGGGGATGCTAGATGGGGATGGTGTCTGAGGTTGTTGCACGGAGCAGACTGCGGATGTACGCAGAGTGGAATTATTTGAAGGGAGCCAAGTCAATGGATGACGCAGGAACGAGGAGTCGTCATCCCCTGCGTGGCGTTCCCCGTGAATGTTAATTGCTTGATTTAGCCGTCCACTCGAGGCACCCCCTGATCCTCGCCCTCTGACCCCGTCCCCGCGGCGTAATTGCCAAGCGCAAAGGTCGCCCTCTTTAAACGAGTCGATGAATTATTCGCGGCTAGCCAGCTAATTTGCAACCAGCAATATTATTCCAAGGGGTGAAATTCACCAGGACTCGAGCTTCCTCGATCTTATTTTTAATCCTGCGTTTAGGTATCCCCCAGTAACCTATCAGCGTATACCAGGTCCTTCGGTCATCCCTTATGGACGCTGAGACTCCATTTCTGAGACTACTATCCGGATATGGCTCCCGTAACAACGCTCTTACAACTTGCTCAGCATTTTCCTGTCATCCACTTCAGGATTAGATATTTCCACCCTCTATACTCTTCGGGGGGATGATGGATGAGCAAAATCAGCCACGTGCGTGACCACCGGCAAGAGACGATCGCTCAACCGGTTCCACAAATCACCCTCGAGGCAGCCCAAGCACACCCCGAGAAAGGGGTAAGTTATACGAGGAAAAGTTTCCTTCGGCCCCAGAGGGCGTTTTGCGGCGTCAAGAGACTACGGGGTAGAAATAATTCCTCCAGGTCAGCAGCCACGTTACAAGCTCCAGACCGCCAGGGTCAGAATTTCGGTGGGGACTCTAAGAAATACAAGCCTCCGAGGATTTAAGGTAATATCTCCCGATAGAACTACAATTACAGGATCCAATTACCCGCCCAATCATATGAACATAATATACATAATATACAGAATATTCCGATGTCAAAACAGACAGAGAATTTCTCTCCGGGCAAATAATCATGTTAACGTACCGCATCATCGGATGTACATACTTCCGCAACTCAATATGTAACTCCGTGTTATTCTGCCTGTCCTGCTCTCTACTCCTGCCTGGCGTATCAGGTAAACAGGCATACGTGTAAAATTTCATCAACGCGGTTTAATCTCTCTCCGCATAGACGCCACCCCGTGCCTCAGACAATTAATTGGAGCACAATAGGAAAGCGATAATGCTGATAGAAAATTGTATTCGAAATGTACCGACCGACGCGCGCGCCATCTGTCGGCAGACGGACGAAGCTCGTAGTCAGTCGAAGGATACCTAATGGTAAATTTCATGTGTCGTATTGTCAAAGAACAAAAACGTGGACTATAAATAACGTTGAAGTCAGTTTATAACAAGTCGCATCTGGGGAGGCGTTGATTATAAAGATACAGAAAGGGAAAGAGATATAGATCAAGCATATACTTCATTAACACGAACAAGTTAGACTTTTTATTCTATATATAAGAGATGAAAAAAACTGGGGTGGATATAGCTGGACGTAGGTTATTATCCGCCATCAAGCGGGAAAGCGTAAAGGGCATTCGTTTTTGTTTTCTCTCAGGTCTTGGGACTATCATGATTTATCCAGTGACTCCACTTGTTGGTTTATCTGCTAACGAGCTGAGAAAAAAAGCTTCTTACTTTGAGGATGGCAATTAAATGACTGAAGCTGCGACGTCTCGCTGGGAAAATACGTGCCGGGTAGCACGTAGATCATGTATAGGAGAATCGCGGAAGCGGTAAATTCGCTATGGGTTTGTAAATGAAATAGATTACAAATCACAAAGTTTCGAGAGCAGAATGTATAGTACAAAGAGCCAATTCGAATTCAATTTCGATTTGCACCGAAATTCCCCAACTGCTACGTTATGCGGATAGATGTGTAAATTTAACTTCCGGCTAACTGTGTTATCAGCAGAAAATAAAAAGACAGAGATATCAAAAATGATTTGTGTAAGATCCGAGATTCAAAGATTTGACAGTGTCTTTAAAAATTGATGTGTGTCGAATTACTGTTTTTCTTTTTCATTTCATTCTTTTTTCCTACGATTCTTTAAACTTTCACGAATTCTCAATTTTTTTCGTTACAAACAAGAACAGACTGACACGGTGGAATGTCGAAGTAGGGAGAAATAAAGGAAAAGAAAGGTAAAAAAGAAAGGAAATAAATCAGCAGACAAAAGAATAAGGGAGCCAAGAGAATGGCACGGCTCGAATCGATCGTCCAGCGTATCTACCCTTGTTATTTTTAACTTCCCTCAAAGTGCAACTCCGGCTGACGAAGGGGGATGAAAATTCTACGTAGTCGCCGAACTCTCGAGTAACTTTGAATTTACAATTTTACCCGCCTTCCTAGGGAATTCGCCCGGTTCCACCCCAAAACCACCCGCTCATCTTCAGCCCCCTTTTTCCCGACCTACCCCTCGCTTAACCCCTTTACACGTGTACTAAAATAAAGGGGAAACTGTAGCGCTGCACCTGTCTACCACAGGGGCGCGGGGAGGGTGGGAGAGGGGGGGGGGGAGGTGGCGGGGAGGTCGAAGTTGATTCTCCAGTCGATCGAACTTGTATGAATTAATTATTTATCAAACAAATAAAATTACCTACTTCATCCCTTATTCTCCTGTATTTCCCACGCGCTATTTCTGGCTCGGCTGCTTTCTTCATTCGTCTCTGAAATCAGTAGGGCGCAATCGAGCGAGCGAAGGGCTTCCTTCGTTCAACGAGAAGAAGACGGACAACCACCGGAAGTCGTACGTAGTCGACGGAAGTCGATGGACGAGTAAAAAAAAAGAAACGAAAATGTAAGCGAGAGGAAGAAAGAATAAACGAGAGGGAGGAAGATTGTTAAGGGATGACTGGTGTGAGAAATCGTAAGAACGAGGGTGGAATATCAATTATAAGAGGAAATTACAATTAGAAGAGCTGTACGAGTTCGCATCCCCTAAACTTGTCAAATTAGTCGGTAAAAAAACAAATCTCGACCTTTACCCTCTGGGCCTTGTCAGAGTCTTGCTTTCTGGAATATTCTATTTAATTTATTCGAAATTCATTCTTATTTCACAGTGCAACACGCCCATCTCCCTTTAGCTCGTTCTTCGCCACTTTTTCCCACTATCCCCTATCGTTCACGAATATGCGCTACGAGTTGTCCCATATTTTAACGATAGCTCGATAACGTATTACAAAAAATGATTATTGAAGCCCAACAAATATTTTCATATAACTTTTTTACTACTTTTATTTTCTCATCCCTTGAAATCCGATTGTTTCATCCTCTGTCGGTCGCGTATATAGAAATTTCATATAAATTACGCGCGCAGGGCTTTCCAGTTTATATATATATATATATATATATGTACACACTGGGGCAAGCATAGTTTCCTATAGGATGACCAGGGATTCCATTGCCTGATTGATATGTGTCAGGACTGCCGCATGCACCATTACCCATCGAGTGATTGTAGGTGATTTGACTGTAGGCGTTATACCTCCCTGCTTGTCGGCGTATCGCATTAAATGCGGCTGTACAAATGCGATTCGAATGGGAGGGCCGAGCGGGATGTCTGGAAATCACTGAAAAATTCTATTCGCTTTTTCATCTCTGTATGCAAAGCATGAAATTCTGACGTATAAAGAGCGCCTGAGTGAATAACGTGAAAAGGGGGGTAGAAATGAAAAAAAAAATTTCCCAGCCAAAATTACTTGACGAATTACCCAAAATGCTGGTATCTTATTTTAAAAGTGCGTACGACAGAGTAAAATAAGAACGGAGAGTTCAGTGGCGGGAAATTCAACTGCTGCAATTAAGAGTGTAATCCTGGAGCACGGTTTTTTATGGGGTAGGATAGTATTAAAAAAAAAATGTTCATTACAGTACGACAAGGTTTACCGGGTCGGACTCTTAACGTACTTTTAATGCCCTCTCACCTCGACCTACCTTTTCCTTATGAGGAGTGACTGGGGGGTCACGCGGGGGGCGAAGGAAGACGGAGACTCTTGAAAAGGGCACAGTGATAACAGCCCGAAACGCGAGGTTGGCGCTGCGTAAGGTCATTAGAGGGTTGACAAGGTTTGGTAGAGGCAGCGAAATGGTGTTATCAGTAGATCGCATCCCTCTTGAAGGGAGGGGAGGGAGGTTCGAGTACTTAGCGACTGGGTCGTCGAGAATTCTATAGGTCACTTTGGCTACCACGCCCTAGACCTTTCTCAGAGCAAATGACCAATTTCAATAATATATACGAATCCCTGATTTACTGTAAATTAGAGATCGACGCGAGGCTCTGCCAGCCGCTAGATTGCGAAATGGAGAAATCGTTTAAGGCCACCAAGAGAGAGAGAGATAAAAAAGGGAATAGAGTTGGTAAAAAATAAAAAAAAAATTCAGAGCTCGTCGTCCAGCGTTAAATCTACGATTTCTTTTGCTTGCTCTCCAACCCCTATCCGTCCATTGAGACCCTATAAGAGAGAGCACGTAGAGGCTGGAGCTCTGTAGGTAAGTACAAACTAAGAGCAGAGGGTGGAGTCAGAAGTGTTTTAGCTTCACGGTTGGTACACATAAGTCTCAGTACCGGGACAGGTTAGGAAGGCACTTTGCCCCTCAGTTCCCAAGCCCTGCGACCTATGACCCGTACGGCACGTACAGTTTAACCCAAGCGCCACCCCACCGACCACTGTACGATATATAACGTTCGCCAAGGTACACCTTGGGCCTTTCAATTTTCCCTGTTTTACTTACTTTTTTCCACCCCCTTTCCTCTACCTTTTCGCAGTCTCTCACATCGTGCGAATCCTGAAGAATCCGACATTTGCACTTTACGCTGCAAGAGGCTTGCCAACCTGCTCCAAATCCGCCTCGGGACTTTCCCGAAGACTCACGAGATTCGGGTCAATGTTTTTTTATTTTAAGTGGGTATACTACTTTATTTTTTTATTTTTTTTAATAAAAAGTCGACCTGACCCGTACGACGTCCAATCCCAACGATTCAACCGCTTCGGCTTGACGGTATTGTTTGTCGAGCGGCTATTCACGACGGGGTTAATTAGTCCGCGCTCCAGTTAGTGAAAATTGAATCCAAACAACCAGCCACGTCGGTTTATTTACTATTTATTACTTCGGATCCAGACCGTTAATAATAACCAATTACCAGGCATGCGACGCTCCTTCAATTAGCCTCCTACTCGTCGACGTCGTACTAGTAATTGTCTTATGGTGCTTCCAGCAATTCCTTCCTTTCACGTTCTCGATCTTCACCACTGTATTTGCTAGAAAGTTAACAAAATACCTACTTCGCGCATAACGCGTTCTGAGAAGCTAACGATAACCACCCCTCTGGCACCCCTTCTCGTCATTGATGAAATTCTAAAGAATTTTACTAGTAGTCAAAAATATTACAAAAAATTTCTTCCAGCAGTCATTCACCTTTTTCGGCATCATCCCTGATCCGGACAGAGACACAACAAACGGACTTTAATATTCAACGATTGACGCCCTCTTTCCCTATCCATGGAAATTTCACGTTTACCCCAAATATCAATTACCAGCACGGCGATATTCAACGAGCCACAAACCAGCCCGACGTCGAATTGGTAATCAATAGACTTGTCTCCTCGTGTTCCGCGATGGGAACAGACGAGGGAGGAACGGAGGGAGAGACAAGGGACGAAATGCCGGCACACCGCAAATTCGACCTTCAGATTTTTTTTTGATTTTCGATTTTCACCATCCAATACCGTTTTGTATCGCATCGGCTCCCCCTCTCTCGCTATCCTCGTCTAATTTCTTCCTGAATCCCACCCCTCGCTTCATCCGGCCCATCCGGCAGCTCGGATTTTCCCTTTTCCAGCAGCAAAAGCCGCTTCGAGCAGGACCGGCCATATTTGACAGGTAAATAAATTGAAATTCACCGCGGACGGACGGAATTGTCGGGAATTGTGTTTCGGCCGAAGACACAGAGCGCGTTTGTTCATGGCTAAGGGGAGGGGGGGGGGGGCGCGTATGAAAACGATTGAAAAATGAAAGAGGGGGGGTTGAAAATAAAAAAATTATCCAATCCCATACGATGTATCGATTTTGATCGGATCGATCGATCGTCATGCACGTTATCCTGGATCCAAAATTCCTTCGTGGACACAGTAAGCGTCCTCTTGATCCAAATACCACTGACTAAGAATATCTCCAGATTTCAACAAACGCTGGAACGAACAACCCCATACGTTCTTAGCATTAAGTTAGGGTTGTACAAGGGATGCAAAGTGACCAGGAGCAACGAAGGATCCTTAATGGTCGCCCTGAACTTGAGACGTCGCGAACCCTGGTTCACCCTTCGCGTGCCGACTGCACCCTGAAACCCTTTAAGAGATACGAACCTTTCCTAAAGTTTTACCCCACTCTCGAACAACCAACCCCCATTCACTGAACAATCCCACCCCCCAAAGCGCCTGACGTATCCGGGTGCAGACATGGATAGAGACCGGATATCCTGTACTACGGGAGATGATTTAGCGACCATGGATGAGCATCTGACAATTTACGTAAGAAGGGCAAGAGGGTCGTACAGGGGTCGGTTTATGAGTTCACGAAATTGTAACATTGGTTTCCAGGGTCGACTAGGTGCCACGAGCTTTGGCATACGAAGCCTGGAATCTATTCTGCTATTCCGATCCTATTAGCGAATAGGAGGAGACAAAAGTATTGATCACTCGTTGGTTGAGGTTGGTATGAGTTGGAATCAGGGTGGTACAGGAGGGGGTTGGGGGTTGGCTGAGGCAGTTCAGGCTGACGAAGGGGATGATGCCGTTTCGAGAGTAGGCACCGAGGACAGAGGAAGCCCGAAAGGGGTTCTTGATGTGGGTTAGGGGTGTGGGGGAGGCTGAAGCAGGGAGATAAAGGGTGAGAAGCTCGAGCTTCGAGGTAAAAGGTACCGAGGGGGATGTAAGAGAGAGAGAGACAAAAATGAACAAACGGAAGACGTACGAGAGCGAGCGAGCAAGCGAGTGAACTAGTGAGTTTCCATTGAAATTACCGACGCCGCATATTAATGCTGCTGCATAAATCCCTGAGCTGGCTCTGCTAACCGCCTAGATTTACGGGGAGTTCGGGCACCTACGGTTGTATTCTGCATCGCTATGGTTAGACATAGAGTGGCCTGTCCGGTTGGCACTTAGGTAAACAGACGATGTATAGTTCCAAAAATTTATGCTATATGTATAAATACCTATAGCTATCCCGTATATCACGTATAGAAGCCTGTAGAATAGCATAGCATCACCATTGCAGTGACACTCTTGAAATCTGAAAATACCGAACAGACCCTGACTGAATAGCTGGCTTGACTCCCCGCACTGGGCAAAATAGCGGTTGCTAAGAAAAAATGTGAATTACTCATAAATTTATATATTTCATCTGGATTTCCAGATTGCCTGTTACTACGTATTAGCAGCTCGGGGTGACGTAAAATTTGAGTGTATCGATCAGCGGAAATTATTGATAGCGTTTTTCTGGGTTGTATAATTCTGATAATTTTTTTTAACGCGCATTATGACTCCCCGTCATGTTTCCTTGTTCGGAATTGAATCCAGGTCAACTTGAAAAAAAAAAAAAAAGAAAAAGTTGGCGATATCGATCGTCGCAACATCGCGCGGACTTAATGCGTTCGCCATCAGGTATCCGCGTTGACGCCGCGAATAGAAACGCGCCCCGAGATCGTTTGTACCGTGAGCTCTTTCTTCCTATGTCTCCCTTTGCTCTTGCTATTCCTCTCTTCTTCTCTCTCGCTCGTCGTACGACGAGGCTGACGTTGGTCTTTGTCAGACTCTCTCTGAAGCGTCGCACGAATGTGCTGAAGCTTTTAATGCACTTCGTGTTCGCGCACAGGACGATACCACCTATGGTATATTCGTGCCGCGTTAGCAGTCACCGAGTATATTTCCATCTTCCTCTGCACGTGCACGACGCGGGCGTCGCGACGTCGCCTGGCAGAAAGAAATCCCGCGTATTTGTCTCTGGAGAGGCCCTCACTGAGCCGTGTCGCAGGAAGAGTCTGGCTGTTACGGCCTCTCGGAGAGGTTCGACGAGAAAGATCGAGAGGAAAAGAGGTATAAAAAAAAAGGGGAAAAAAAAAGAAATAAAGCAAGTAGTTAAAAATGCAGGAACCATTAGGGAGTCACGAGAGAAAAATAATACGTAAAAGTAGTTAGAGCCAGTAAACAGTCAGACATGGCGAAAAAGTTTTTCCTCTTTTTAAACTAATAGGGGTTGAAGCCTTTTCGATGGGTAAATAGACAATGTTTAACTTCGAAGTGGGAAAAGTGATTAAGAAAAAAAATGGGAGAAAAAATCGTAAGATAAATTCCTCCGAAAAATAACACCCCCCCCTCCCCCCACCCCCACCCCCAACCCCTGTCCTCGGCTTTATTAAAGACAGTCATATATCTACAGCCGCGACAGGGTGCATAACAATTTTTGCTAATTAAACTGTTTACGAAAACTCCTTTTAACCCACGATTCGTTCGGCAAGTTATTTCCAGCGATTTATTCGTTGTGAATGGGGATCGTGACTAAATCGCAGGGGATGGAGAAGCATAAACTCCGTCTTGTTTCTCCTGAGGGGTTGGGGGGGGAGAGAGAGAGAGAGAGAGAGAGAGAGAGAGAGAGAGAGAGAGAGAGAGAGAGAGAGAGAGAGAGAGAGA
>JARQTI010000336.1:67519-127833 GCA_030142655.1 Trachelus tabidus
GAGAGAGAGAGAGAGAGAGAGAGAGAGAGAGAGAGAGAGAGAGAGAGAGAGCGTGAGAGAGAGAGAGAGAGAGAGAGTGAGAGAGAGAGGAAGAGATGAAAATACGTTTGCGTGACGTTTGTTTACTTTTACCTGACAGTAGGCGAAGTGGCAAACTATTAGGAAACAAGGGGGATGAAGATAGGTTAGAGAATACGACAAAGGAACAGAAGGAACGAAGGGGTAGTAGAACGATGAGGTTAAATAGGATGAGAATAAGAATATATAAAAAAAAAAGACGAAAAACAAGGAAAACATCATTTTCCCTAATATCCCGCTCGCGGAACGTTAAATTACAGGGACGCATGGTAAATCCTTGCTGAGCATCGATACGTCGGCGACTCTCGGCACGATTGATCCGCTTCTGCGGAATTAGCCGACGCGAGCCGAGACCAGTTTACGTGACACGAAAAAAAAAACCCAATGAAATAACGGATAACGTTGAATCAGGAAAAAAAAATTCAAATTCCATAAATTCGCGTATGTGCCAATTGCAGTACGTGCGTACCTGCCGAAATTAGACCTTGAAAGTTCAAAGAACAGTATAAAATTCCGAAATTAATATTCAACTAGTCTGACGCCCGTGCATAGATCATCGTCCGGTTAAATCAAAATTGGACAGTCAGGTCAAAAAACAGCAGCGCCATGAACAAATACAGTGTCATAATGCATATCTATTCTGGAAGTAAACTGACGAATTCGATGAATTCTCCCTGGAGAAATAGATCCGCGAGTAACTCCGTCCTTGTCTTACTCACTGTGATCCCCGTAAGTCCGTCTCTCTCGCACTCACGGCAGATATAGAAAAGTGTCGAAAACTGTTAAACAGTTTTACACTCACCTTCACGTGCGTAGCTCAACCTGGCTTTCGCTCTGCGCAATAAAAGCTCTATGTCTACTATACAGGGTGGATCAAAAGTAATATCCTCGTTCCATAAACGGTTTATTATCAAAGCTCCTCATTCTTCGTTGACAAACGGTGTTGCTGTATTATGTACTGACGTACTAAATAATGTAGATCGATCTAGTAGCTAGAATCGAAATTCAAATTGGTCATTAAACAACGACGATGGTTGGATATCACTATTACTGTATATATGTATATATATATATACTGTCACGGACATATTGTAAATAGCTCAGCAGCCTCAGGCTTTTCATACAGTACGTAAACGGCCGAAGGAGAACGATCGTTAAATGTTTCCGCTTAATGATGATAATTAACGATAACCGCCACGACGTAATACGCAATTCTCTTGATTTGATATCCCCATCGGTAGCCACGTGTCGTGTAGCACCCAGTCCAACTTGTAGAATCGAAGAAAATAAAAATACTAAATACTCTTACACCTGTGAACGAGAACGTTACTCGATATGCGCATTGATTATATCCCGGGATTCGTCCTGTATTAAACGAGTTTCTCGTCATGCGCAAACAGTACGAGTGTGACGTTAAAGTTTCCGTGTATGACGAATTTAAAATGGTGGACGTAACGGTTATATTTTTTACTAAATTTTTTCTTCAACAACGCACAGATATAATTTTTCTAATCTAGATCTAACGAGGAAATGAACACGTCACTACACAGGACTAATGACTAACTTTTACAGCAAACCAGACGTAACTGCGTATGCTTGCGCGATTCGTAGGGAAATTACGGGTTTATTAAAAATTTCTGTAAACTCGTGTTACAGTCACTGCAATTACAGATTTGGTGCACTTTTTACAGAAAATAATATAAATCACCTGGCTGCTTGGATACAACGTCAAATGGCCCACTTGGAATTTCAAAGTGCAGCGAATATATTATAGGGATAAATATATATAAATATAAATATATAAATATATATATAAATAATTTTATCACTGTTTGGATTTTACACGAGAAAACAACTTTACGTAATTCTTTGATTACTCATTAAATTTCTATTGCGCGATAAGGGGTTGGGAGGGTGACCCCCCCCCCCCGGTTCCTTATCGTCTGGACCAGAGTGCTATTGTTCAATCGTAAAAGATCAGCAGACGGTAAATGGTAGGAAGCGGACATTTACTGGGGGGTTGAAAGGGGGGTGGGAAAATGAGGATTGAAAAGGGCGTTGGGCACTGATGAAAGAATTAAAAAAAAAAAGTTCCTCGATTTTACGCTCGAACTTCAATTACCTTTAATTGGCACGGAAACAGTCAGAGTTATCGGGTGGGCTAGGAGTACGCGGGGGATGTTTCGAGGGGTGGTATTTTCGTTAATTCGAAGGGAGGGTGGTTAGCAGCTATAGGGGTTCATAAAAGGGCTCTTGGTTGTCGCAGCCACTTCCTACCATTTAATGATACCACCAGCTGTGCCTAAATCGACGTTGCGTGTAATGGACATACGCGACCTGCCGCTAAGGATTTCACGTGAAACACTCAGAGGGATGCTGTGGGTTTATGAAGATCATTTGTACTTGTTTGCCCTGGCCGAGGGGGGTTCGCCACGAGATGACGATAAACCCGGTACCTGCTGGTTGGAGTGTACACTCACGTTCGCAAAGATATATATTTATACGAGGGATTCTCATGAATAATTATGAAAAAAATAATAATAATTTCACAAAATCCGATGAATTTCGGGGAAAAATTTGGATGAGGCAATATTACAAATAATCAATCAATAGTAATTTCGTAATTTCGTAAGCACATCAAGGATCCTAAAGGACGCTACTTCGGCACTGTATACCTAAGCCTTCCCTTAGGTTACCAATTTCGTAGTTAATAACGGGGAAAACTTTAAGACTGCTCTCTATCGTCCGGAAAGTTCAGCTTACAGTTTCCAAGCTCTCGAGATTTTCCTCCCTGTTAATTTTACAGTTAAAGTACAGATCGTCTATAAGAGTGACCTAAACTTTACTGTATGGGGTTAAACTATCGAATGGCTTAAGTGAGGTTGAAGTACACACAGCTGTATACCTGTGTATTAGTCTAGTAGAAAGAGTCGCGAGTCGGGCAGACCGGTGTAATTTCGTAACGTCGTTACGCGAGGTTAAACTCTATGAAAGTCTAACAAAATTTCGCTGCACGTCCTTGTTCGTGGTAACAATGTAATTTTGCAGGAAACGGAGCAAAAGAAAGTCAAGCGAGCTACCGAAATATCACGTCATAACTTTTTCGCGCATGCGCACAGCACACGGTGCCAGTGGTAGTTACGCGTACTAGACGGACAATCAAAATTACCGAGTAATTTAATGGGGGCCGTGCACGATTTCTAGGTTATAAACAGTAAATAGTTTAGTAACGCTGTGCCAATTTCACGAATATCCATCCACGTGGGACAAGCGTCGTAACGCGTCGCGACGCCAATAACAACAACACTGTTTCTACCAAATTTTCTCTCGGCGTCGTAATACAAAGTTTCGGAAAATTTGGCCAAGTGAATTTGCTCAATTTTCAACAACTTTCAGTCGGATATATGTTTTATTATTTATTACGGCTGAGTCGATCGTTACGTTCAGGAATGAGACGAAAGAGAGAAAAAGAAAGAGAAATTTAAAAATACACAAACATACTTCCTACACGATATAACGTTGAATCGAACGACGTGGTTGGTAAACGGCGCAACGTGAACGTTTACGAGTAATGGTAAAGCCGTCTAATTCCCTAAAAAAGTACAATTTGTGGAAAAAGTTTGGCCTACGTCAAAGCCAGTTAAATATATATATGCGTGTATACAGAATATAAATAAACAATCTAGTGTTAGTGAACTTTCATATTTTTTATCGTCAAAGGTAAAACTAAAATTTTCCAAAAAAAAATGCAAATACCAACGTGTTAACCGATTACTCACAAAGTGTTCGTTTTCAATATAGCGACGGTCGCGTGTATAGTAAAGTACCGCAACCAGCGATTTTAGCAGATTCGAGCGTGATTTAAGGCGATAAATATAATTAGTGGCATAGATAAGGTTTCATCCAATAAGACGAAGCCCCGCGATTTGACATGTAACTACGTAACATGACGCGTGGATATACAGTAGCTAAAGCCCAAGTATAGTCGGACTGAAAAAGCTCAAGGCAGTATTTCAATGAACCGTAAACAAAAATATCTTCCACGTTGAGACTAAACATTACACATATTGATCGACGATTGAAAGTACATATCGCAAGTGCCACCTCTCAATGACTCTCCATGAAAATGAGTCCCCTGGATTTTACATTAATTTCACGTATCGCTGATGCCTCGAATAAAATTTCAAAAATTCTCACACCTCTTTTTCAATATGAGATAAAAAATAAAAAAAGATAAAGATAGCGCAATCACAATCAGACAATCGCAAGGAAAATAATACTGCCACCAGGTACTCCACAGGTGGAGTAATTCAAAATGCTTCGGTTTCTTCAGACACGAAAAGGCCTCCATCGTAACGTAACCTGACGCCATGACACTTAGATGCACATAGATCTTACAGTGGCAACTATTCGCGATAAGAATACGTTTGCACCTTGCACGCCTTCAACATGCGGGAATCGAAGCACCCAGAGTTCAGTAGAAAATTCCTTGAACACGAATATATCGCCGTCTGAGGCGTCAATGAGCTCATTTCGAATAACCCGTGAAGATAAAATAAGAGAATGGCCGTCAACTAGAAAATAACGTGAAGCCAGTTTCCCCGCGGTGATTCACACGAGAGTTGGCTCAGCAGGTGGCTCGTTTGGCCCGACTGCTTTTGGATTTGGAGGTTATTCGCGTGGTTGTTCCGACGGTGCGAAATTTTTTTGGCAATTTGTTCACCCTGATAAACGGATATTATACACAATTTGTATAATATAAACATAAAGAATACATATATACGTTCCTCTAGTATTCTAGGTTACGTTATCAATTCACTACACGCAATATGACGTACAACCAATTGCTATCACGTCGGTACAGCAGACACGTGCACATAAAATTATAGTGAAATTATTCGATTTCGCAAGATGGCATTTCCGGTTAACAGTTCGTTTCGTGAGTGAAAACCATTGGATGGTACGCGACGCATCCGCCAGATGGCGTTGGCTTCGGTCTTCCTAGACCGCAGGTACTATTTCGTGAAATGTCCTATTCCGGGAGGCAAGACAAGCCCGACAGGACGAATAATCGGGACGGGCTTGTCCAGGATCCATCACCCCGTAACCCATCTCGCTGTGCTAAATTGACTACGTGAACGAAATATCCTATTTCCAGAATGGCGAATCGTTTCTTGGACACGACATAGTGCGAGATTAACGCACCCTCCCGACCTGAGCTGCCACATGAGTGAAGTCTACCTATTCCTACCCCACACGCGTTTCAGCGATCCTGACCGAAATCTCCGGAGATTTAGTTGTAAGACCCACTACGAGGTCGACGAAGTGAGGGGATGAAAGGGAAAGTGGGGGATGAAAACAAGCAAAAAGATATACCTTCGTAATAGCTTATTTAGGGGATGCTTAGTGGCTTCAGGATAAGCTTGCACCGGGTGAATGGAGATATTTAGGGGATGAACATTTTTATCAATTAAATGGATTACAAAGTATCGGACGGATGCCCGGACTCTTCGTAGGCAATTCGAAGCGGTTGGAATTTAACCTTTTGACCCTTAGACACAGCATCCCCTTTCAGGATAAAATCCTGCTCGATCTATTTAGTCAAAACGAATTCAGGCAGGCTGAGCTTGCGAAATTTTTACAGTCGGAGAACAACGGAACTCAACCCCTATCGAACGGCTAGTGGTCCTGGGACTGGCTGGGACTCGCTGGAACTATGGGCGTTGAGGCAAGGGTGGTTTTTCAGCTGGTGAGACGCATTAATATTCATTTAGCAAACCCCTGCACGTATCGCATACCGAAACTGGGTTATTCGCGCAATATTAACGTCTCGCGATACCCCCTCCCTCACTCCCCTTGCTACGTTACTTCCGTATAGGAGAAACCGGATGCTCGGCTCTGTAAATATTATTCGTTACCCCTTATCATCGTCCTCGCTGTGTTCATTTTCGGGAAAAACGGAAGTCCGCCGAGAATACGTATATTTAAGAGCAAAAGAACGTCAGCATATTATTTGCACAAGAACTACCCAAGTATCCGTAGGGCAAAAATTCGGAATCGTCCATCGAGACGAGATAGCGGAAGCGTAGCGTATGCCCTTGCAGCCTGGACCTGACCTAGCCTAACAATCTGATAACATTTCCATCGTTAAACTTTTCTTTCAATATTTACCTCTCAGGGAATTCCTGCCGATTGCCCAAGCTAATTATTCCAGACTGAAATTAACCGACGACTTCCGGTGCCTCGCTTCCGATTTTTTTCGTCAATAATTATTTGATCTCATCTAATCAGCGATTAGAGATTTGCCGTCGATGTCAATGAGATACATCGGTCACGGGTCGGTAGGTGGAATATTTGTGAGAACGTAAAGGTGGATCAGGAGGAATGTGTGGAATCGGATTTAAAAAGTGAAACGGGGGTAAGCTCGGAGAGAAGGGAAAGGGGAGGAAGAGGGATGAGAAGGAAGTTGGCCATTGTCAAAAGACAAAAGACCTCCCTAGCCAAGTCATAACTCTCGACTGGTACCTATATGGCTAAGCACTCGGCTAACTTTCATGAAAATCCACCCCCCCCCCCCTTCCCCTTTACGCGCTCGACCATCCTACTCGTTTCTATTCGAATCTTATATAATCCAGCACCCCCTCGAAACCCCCTCAACTCGAAAAAATGTAATTGGTTAAAAAATAATCTTGCCCCACCCCATTGACTACACGCCTACCTGGTTTTAAATAAATCGGGGCTACCAGGACGGTGTTAATTAATTTTTCTCGAAATTCATCTTTCATTAGCAGTGGTCAGCAAGTCGAATTTCCAACTAGCGAATTCCGCTTAACTTCTTGGCGACGCTCCCAATTAGCTGGTCGATCCAAGAAACACGGATCGTACGCCGATCCATCATGGAATAAGGATTGTTTTTGCTGGGTACAATAATAGCGACGATGCAGTAAGCGTTAGTCGCTGGTAATTATGGAATAAGAAAAAGAAAGAAGAATTTTGAACCAGTGGGAGAGGGCAGTTAAGGCTCGCTGCCTATTATTTATACAGACGGTACTTGTGATGGTACTCGGGAAAGGGTCTTGCTGTATATCTACGTGGATCTTTGGATGTAGCTTCTCGGTTAATGGGAAAGGCTCTCAAGTAGTGGAGAAGAAAGACGGCAAGAGTCGGACGCGACGCTGTGCAAGTTAATGGTATGGGCGTCCCGACGCTGCGCGTTGAGAGAGAAGTGGTCGGACGTCGTCGATAGACCGGGGGGTAATTATGGAATGAGAAACTGCAAGACTGGCCTCGTAAGCCAAACGAAACTCGTGTCTAGGAATTCGTGGCGGGTGACTTGGTGAAAATTTAGGATTATGACAAAACGTGACGTAAGTGGATAATGCCACAGCTGGTCAGACAGGTAGAATTTGCATCGAAGCTTGGTGAGATATCGCGTACGAAATGATGCTTCGTGAAGAGTGAGAGGATTTGAGAAAGAATATTTTTTTATTTTTTTTTTTTAGTAATAAACCAACAAGTTGAAGCGACCGTTCTTGGGACGTTATTGAAGTTACGTAAGTGTCTTCGGCTTTATTATATATAAACTTGAAGCTTAGAAAAAGAAGCCAGCCGGCTGTTGTCTACTTGTAGGACTCCGCGGGCTTCTTTGAAGTGACAAGGAAAACTCGCGTTTAAGGGGAGCCGGGATCATTTTACAAAAGAATCCATGCCGTCTACAGAGTATATAGGAAGCTTCCAAGCGATATGAAAGCGTCCGTGATTTTTTTTAAGAATCGTACCAGCTGCGCCGCCGGAGGGGAGTATCGAGAAAGAAGAGTGAAGAAAAAAGAAGTTAAAATAAATAGAAAAAAAGGGCGATTTAAATGCTGAATAATTAAAGCACGTCTGGCACTGAAAAAAATAATGACTACACGTGTTCCTCCTTTCAACAAAAGTCATTTTCCGAGTACAAAAAATGGTCGAGAGTAAATTTCTTAGTAAATAAATTCGATCGTATTGATCGTGATGTACGATATCGTGACGTACATATGTGTGGAATAAAATTCCTAATAAAATCGTCCCTGAAATATCCTCTGTAAAGTATATATAGGTGACGTTGTAAAATTGCCATAATTCCAGTTCTCTAACCGTGCGTAAGACTGTGATGGGATTCTGGGACGTTGAAATTGTCATTTTTTCTATAAATAATCATGCATTGGCATGAATAACGTTCTGCGATCCGATGATAACACGTCGTCATGGTTACTGACCCATTTCGTCGATCAGTCGTATATCCCCTGTACGTTTTTTCCCATCGCTATCATCTTCTACTCCTACATGCATATCCGCCCACAATGTCCACAAGTGCGTTCTCTATTTCTATTAGCATTCGGAAGAAAAAGAAAGATATAGAAAAAATATATATATAATCCATAAATACAAATCGGCTAAGAATTACCGCAAAGATTCAATAGACGTCTGAGCGTCGGTGCGTCGGACGTCTAGTGTTCTCGAGGGCGCGAAGGTTTTCGAAGGGCTGAAGAGGGTGTCGCTCAAGGACAGGAATAAATTTCCGAATCATCCCCTACATAATAAAACAGACAAGGAAAAAAAATTAAAGAAAGCAAGCTTCTCTATTATACACTGCCCGACGTACCCCCTAAAAATATCGAAATCCACCCTCGTGTACGCACGTGACAATACACACAGTGTTCGCGACAAAACTCAAAAGCCAAAAAAACACCGAAACGATAACTCAAAAATTCTTAGCATTCGTGAAAAGCACTTTGCCTGTACAAAATTAAAAAATCCCACCACAAATCCCTGGCCCGCGTACCAGTATTACGCACCCTTCAAAATTTCACTCCAAAAAAAAATGCAATGACCTTCCTCACTCACCACCCCAAAAAATACAAAAAATCCAAGGACTGTAAACACGCGTCATAAGCCATTAAACCCGAACCAAAAATAAAGCTCGAAACCGTAATTCAAGAATATAAGAAAAAAACACCTTGTTTCCTTAATGACATTGCGTCACCCGTCATCGGAGGGTCCACGTGTGTGTTTTCCGTAAAACACAGAATTCCCTATAAATAACTTGACAGTTCCCTGATAGAAGCAGAAAAAGAAGAAACACGCATACGTGCATTAAGCAGGATACACACAGATCTAAAGACAAAGTCTCGTTCACACTACAGCGACATTAGTAAAGAGTAAAGCCCGGTTCACAAGTGCTCGCGCACACTCTCAGCCATAGAATCTCTTGTCCGACTCCTGTCGTCCCGACGCCCCCCTGACCCATCCCATCCAGCCTGGTACAACGCACCCCTTAAAGAGAGAAAAAAAGAGAGAAGGGGTAGTCGGAGTATGTAAAGCTACCCTCTCGGCTAACACCCCCATTCTCCTCGTAAAGTCTCACCCCTATCAGGCCTGACATAACCCTCTGGTCCTCCCCCGGCGAAATCCTGCAGTTGCTGCCTCCTGCAGTTGCACCAACGCGGAAACGCACAAACGACACAAACTCTTTCTGCGACGGGCGTCCTGGTCGCCTGGCACCGAGATCGACGCCTGGTGTCTGCATACGTAATATATACGTAGATAGATATGCCGACGTTAACCGACCCCACTCGACGGACTGACTGACTGACGGACGAGATAGCGGAATTACGCCCACGGCGGCTGCGACGCCTCTTCTGACAGACGGCTCTTCGTTCTCTATACACGTACCAACCCTCTATCGCGCTATCCTCTCACTGGCTCTGTTTCCTCTATTATTATTCCTCTATATCTATATTCCGCTTGTATGCGTGCTCTCTATCGCGTACGTACTACATTTTGTGCGGTACTGTACGTCCTCTTGGTACTGTGGTTAACGTCACGGTTTGTACTATGTATGTAGTGCGGATGGTAACGCAGGCTGAGGTAAAATTTTAACGTGGATAAAAAGCCATAGTCTCTAGTTAAATGGGACCCATCGATCACGCGGAAGACGTACAGATTGATTCGTTCGGTAGGAATCGAACGATTTTGATAGGACGTGTATAAATTGAGAATTTTTTTTTCCTACTTGTCATTGATCTTAGGACAATATGGTACTGGGTACTTTCGACTTTTTCGATACGTTATCTGTCTGGTTTTGTATACGTAAACTTATCCAGAGAGCAATGGCGGACGTGCTTCCTTGCGATATTCACCGAGGACATCCCTGAAGTCTACTCTCTCTTTCTGTCTGTGTCTCTCTCTCTCTCTCTCTCTCTTTCCCTTACGTGCTATTCCGAGACTGCACTATTTTAATATTGTAGGCCAGAAATCGAATAAGTTGCCGCCCTGGGGAGAACCCGGGACACTTTACGGGCTTTTACGAAGGGATGGAGATGCCAAGGCACTTTTACGGAAGACTTACTGCTGGAGTAAAAGTGTGTACTCGCGGTGTATGTGTATATAACGTGCATTGAATATAAGGGTAGCGTAGGATCCGATAGAGAAACAGATATTGACGCGGTGTCCGTGCGAGAGAGAGAAAATTTAGAGAGGAGAGAAAATATGTAAAATAAAACAGAAAGGAGACACCACGTCGACGGCACGTGGTTAAAAAGCGATTAATCACTCTGTATGAAATAACGCGGGAAAGCCTGTCAGTTTACAAAAAAAAAAGAATAAAGGGGGAGAGAAAACAATGTAAGCAGGATTTTATCTTTTTGGAGGATAAAAATTGAAAAAGTGAAAAAAATTAATAATCCCGAGGAAACATTTTTTTTCGAATTCAAAATTTTGCATAAACCTTTAACGTAGACGTCACTGGGCGAGTACCACGTGCTTTCACGCAATTTCGTACAGATCTATCGCAGCTGAGGTACAACGTCGCGAATGCACGAGCGAGACACGCGGCAACGCGCTACTCTCGGGCGTACCTATAAGCGCCGCGACGCCACCCGTCGCAGCGGGGAGGCGTCTAATTTTGTGGCCAGCCGAGTTATTAACAAACCACCGTCGTATAACCGTTGCGTTCGCGATACTTGTCGGCGCACTTGCTGTCTTCAAAATAATAATAGATCTCCCCGTAGTACACGCGACCCTGGATTAGATGGAAATCGCGACAAAATGCCAATCCCCTGCGTTAAATGAATTATCTGATTGTAAGCAAAGAAGGAGTACAGTACGAATCAAAAATTCATAATTGGACCAAACGCGCGCAGAGGTATTATAAACACCCTTACGCAAGACTACAAATATTTTTTTTTTACTCCCCAAAACAACCCCTTCGCGAGGGGTCGTCCAAGCTAAGGGATGAAACTTTGTGGTCGAAAGCCCAAAGTTTAAAGTAGTAACGTAGCCTAGTACCCTTATGAAACTGCTTATAGAGTTTGAAGGGTCGATCGGTAACCAGACCCGTCGAATCTGCAAGCAGACGTCGCGCGCGATGTTGCCAAAGATTGAGGGTAGATAGAGACGTACGAGGGGTAGATTCGAGAGAGACGCACAAGGGTGGACAGCCGGGAGGGTTGCGGTATCGAAAATTGAAGTTGAAAGTAAAGAAGGAAGAAAAGCCCATTAGAGAGTTTAAAGAATTTTCTTTTCTTCTACTTTCTCTCAACCCCATTTTCCATCCCTCTAAACACCCTTGCGCGCACCTCCGACAAGACACGGAGTGTCTTCTTTCGGGTGAATCACTTTAAGCAGAGGTTTCCCGTCCTAAGTGGGCTGTTCAACGAATCGATGATAAATCTCAAATTCTGCGAGGGGTACTGACAGAGGGTTAAGTGGGATTCAACCCTCGTTCCCAATGACGCACCCCTCGGTCCTTCAGGATCCCGCGGGAATTTCGAAATTCCAGGATAACCGTTTATTATTTGGACCCTCGCGGTCTTTGATGTTCGGACCATTTCTTTGGGTGAAATAAATATTTAAAAAAAAAGGGTCGCCGATTGGAAATCACAATAATTTCATAATACTCGCAATTACCAATTACTAAAGTGCCATACAAACCTCTTCATTATTAATTTTATTTGTATCTCAAAAAAAAGATACATCCCCTGTACCTCGAGATAATCACGTGTCCAATGGACGCGGTCTTCTCTATGATGTTTACATATTGACACGGATAATACATGATATTTCCAGCGGATCCCAAAAATCCATGAACACACGCACAATTTCACATCTACACCTACTCCACAGTGACATTACATAACAATAACGTACACATATCGATATTGCAGATGTAAAGATTTTCGTTAAAGCACAGATAAAGCACGGAATAGAAATAAAAATAATAAAAAGGAGGTAATCCATCAACGAGCCAACTACGTCTCTAAATTAAGAGAGATGCCAAAGGAAACATACTCCCGAGCGATAAAGTGCAGATTCATGTAAATTAGCATAAGATGGACATAACTATATCCCATCTTGTCTCAAGCCGAATTTTCATGAATCCGTCTCACTCCTTCCCACTTCCCCTTGCCACCAGACAAAAAGCGTCGAGCATTGACCGATCTGTCGGGCCTCACGGATCGACACCTATTGAAACTATGTTCTTCCTAGTACCTTATTAATCATTGAATCGTCAACTTGATTACTTAAAAAAAAACATTTACTCTGAATCATTAATTCTTTATTATATTCACACGCGAATTAAGCGGAAGTCACAAGAACGCAACGTTAAAGATAGCGTTAAGCGCGTGGTGGACTCGTGAGGCTCTCGGAAGCTCGTTGATAAGAAAAAAAAGAGATAGAGATAAGAAAAGATAGAAAGAAAGAAAGAGAGAGAGAGAGAGAGAGACAGAGTTGGAGAGAACTTGCCGGTTAGGAGGATCCTAAGCGAAGGTTCGACGACGACACTGGTGGTGGTGGTAGTGGTGGTGGTTGGTAGTTGGTGATGGTAATGATGGTTATTTTGGTGATGATGTTAATGATTGGTTATAATGATTGAATTATTATTATTAATGATTATAAACTGATCTTTGATAGACTATTTTTTTTTATATATCGGATGGGAAACCGGATTGGTTGGATTGTCGGTCTTTCGGTAGGTTGGTTGGTGAGAGAAAAGAGAAACAGGTAGGTCTGGACCTGTGGATGGTACGTGGTGCAGCAGGGCCGGGGGCTGACGCGACACTGAACGTAACGTGCCTCCGGGCGAACCCTGTGCGCATGCCTTCGGCGCATCTGTTCCTCGTGATACGCATCCGGATACATAGCCAATCCAGGAAGTGGGATAAGGCAGTGTGTTAAGGCGTGCCTACATATTTCTCAATGATAGGAATATATTATATTGTCTTTCCTTTTTACTTGTTAACGATATATCTATATTGGATATATATCCGTTACCGTGTGACTTTGCGATACCGATTTTATCGAGGATAGATGGTTTATGTCATGTGAATATTTATAGGTTAGGCAACAGGTTAGGTTATTATTTTTTCGAGCTCGTTCTGGGGTCAGGTGAATCATTTAGGGAAAATAATACTTGCGAGAGACTTGTTCATATTGTATATGATAAACGAAATAGTTTTTAAGATTTCAACCCAGCTATTTTGTATAATATAACATTTTAATTATTCGAAGCGAGTGTAGTTTTGAATAGCCATGTTTTTTTTTCTGTCATCACCAGATACGTCTATGTAGTGAATATTGTTGTTGGTAGATTTTCTATTTTTTATGATTGTTTACAGAGATCAGGGACGAATCGAGATTGTATCGTGAATCAAGGAAATTCTTAAACCACCATTAAAATTCACCCAGCGAACCGTCGAAGTGCTTTGCTTTTATTGGCGACGTGACGCAACCCCCTTTTACCTCGCCTCGGTCTATCACGAGAAAACAAAACTACACGAGTTCACAAGGAAGAAAGTAAAAGCCAGCCGATCTTCGCAAGGTAGAGTAAGAAAACAGTAAAAAAAAGATCACTGGCAACAGGTGAGAGTCTTTCACAGCACTTTCAAAGACGAATATAGTCCACGTGTCCAGTAAATGTCCATTTCGATTCGTTTTACAGTCGATCTTCGCGCTTCTGGTAAGTCCGACAACGATAAGTTACTCGTTCCGCCACGAGAGGCGCCACGCGCGCTTACGAACAGCACGTAACCTCCTATGATGCTCTGCGTCGCGAGTGAGAGAAATCAAAGCGGAGTAATTCGACCTGGCTAAATTGTGGGAATAGCGTGGATATCTCGAGCGGTATGTGCATATAATGGATACAATTGTACTTACAGTGAACTCACACTAGGTTGCATATCTACGCCTAAATTTATTCGTCTAATGTGAGCAGTCGAAGGAAAGAAACTTTTCTCCAGCAATATCGATGGTGGCAGAACGATACGAGACTAGAGGAACGGAAAGCAGTAAGTAGGCGGTGGGTGGGAGGCGATAGAGATAGGAGGTTAGAGAGCAACGGGGTTGGCCAGGACCTATGGAGGACACTGAGAGTGTAATGTAAACTAATTAGCAGTGGAGTCTACGGCAATTAAGGCTGCTAGAGTGCTTCGCTCTGACACTCCACCAACAACCCATACCTGGTTGACAACAAGGTATTAGTATTATGAAGTGAAAACTACACGGGATTCTCGAAAGCGTCCGTTGAAAATTGAATATTTCGTTAAAAGCTGTACTGGCATGGCGCACGATTCATTACAATTAACGTTGGAACGGGGATGGCAAAATTTTCAATATTTAATTATTTCCCACGTCGTACGCGATACAATTCGTTTTGCATGGTACAATTTTGTTATACATCTTTTTTTCTCCCAGCGGAATTTAAACCATCGTGCACTGCTTTCACGTGACGAAGGACTGACGCTACTGTTATCATCGATACACCCGGTATAGTATATAACGCATACCTATAATGGAATCGATCAGCATAACAATCAGAATTCCAGGATACGACATAGGTTTCTGCCCTTCCGGCTAGAAACCCATAATGGCTGAACGTTAAATCGGGAAATTCCATTTATCCAATGACTTCTATTGGCTCTCGTGCGTACCGAGAGAAACAAACGTGGATGCCTTGTCGTTTACCAAAATCGATGTGTACCTTACTAAGAATCGGGCACGTGGCTGATCGCGGGAAACTGTCGGAATGGATTTTTACGCGATTTAAAGAAAAAGTAAAGAATTTGTTCGCGCATCGACGGCACGTGACTGTTTGAGAAATGAGACGATTTGGAGGGCGCTCAAACGGGAAACTCTTTGCAAACAGCTGCTTCTACTTTTTGTCTCTTTTTTTTTGTTTGAATTAACGTACCTGAGAGCATGAGTAACCACGATCTGAAAATACTTTCAGGCTGAAGAATGGCGAAGGAGCAGTGCTGCTGAAGGATAAACGCAAATGGCCTGAATCTAAGGATTTCATGCATATTACATATGTATGGGATGCTCCAACGAAGATAATTTTTAAATTTGAATTTTCACGCGGGAATTCTCATGCATTTAAATATATTACGTATAATCCATTAAGCGAGTATATCTGTACTAGGCTCTCGTAATGGTACAGCTTATCCCTATAACTATCATTAACAATATTGTCATTGAGCTAAGACGTATAATAATATTATTTTCCCAAAGTTACCGAAACTTCAATTCGGTACGTAATGTCGCGTTTAATCGAGCGTGGAATTACGTGCTACAACTCTGGTGAGTTTTATCGCTGTAATATTTTTTTTTTATTCTCACGATAAAACATGCCATTGCAGTGATAATGTGGAGCAACTTGAAAACTGTCGTTGTCGCTGACAAAAAAGTGACAGAATCACCAAAACGTATCTATTTCCGGGAACAATGACTTTTTTGAATTTTTAAAAATTAATAAAAATATTAAAGGATTGATAAGACCATCAATTAAGGATATATCGGCAGCATTAATCAGTTTGACGTGACGCAGAGAAGTCCAATCGAAAATACTTCTAAATGAGAATGACCTTGATCCAAGGTCGTTCAAATCTTTCCCAGTGCGAAGTCGACAAGGCTCATTAGAAGACTTCAGAACTTCCGCTTTCGGTAAACCATCTTAGTTTCACAGTTAATAAGCAGCTCATCCTGTTATCTCACGTACCCCCAGGACACGGTCTGAGCTCGAGCGCCAGAGCGAAAGGTTCATAACCAGGAGTAAGATAAGTGAAAGGGATTGAATCGTGGAAATTGCAAAGCGTTTTCAGATTATGTTTTTAAATGAACTTGCGAATAAGAAGAGACCAGCCTATCCCGCCATTGAGTCAGCCACCCATCGAGCAAGACCAGACCCGGGTGTTCCCGGGGTCGGAGAATCGTTCGGGCGCATAAGAATAAATGTTAAAGTGGAAAACTCAAAAGCGAAAATTCTTTTTATAACGTTTCGAAATTTCGTAGGGGTAGATTATAAAAAAATTAATATTTTCTCTACGATTCACAAGTCGCCGTTGTGCTACGAAGTCCTATACAGTTACTATCTGATACAAAACCTGACCTATGACCCTTGGAAGTTGCAACTCGTAAAGGACAGCGCTTAGTGGCTCACTTGATATTTTTCAACTGCGGTCTGTACCATCAGAACTTTTACTACTGGCAGTTCTGGTGTCGTTACCAACAATAGCCGGTACTACAATGTACCTCTCTGCCGGCCAATTTAACACTGTGACGTTAATAGGATATTTTCAGGTCCTTGGGGCCGACTTTGAAACAAAGTCGATTTAACTGGGCAGTCAAGTGACCGTCCCTTAGAATTCATGAGAACCAGAAGCGACCATTCTCGCAGAAGGAATCCGAGTGACCATACAGCCTTGGGCTACTAGGCGTAACTGTAGAACGTTAAAAATTTCCCTTAAACCTGTAACTTTGATCGTGTGAATTTTTTTGAAGGGCATGCATTCCAGCAGCCGTGCGGGAAGGAGAGGAGAAAGTGGGGGGGGGGAAGGTGAATAGCTTATAGTGGAGAACGTGGTAGGACCAGGTCGTCTACTCTCGAGGGTGCTTCCTGGGTGTAAGGAAGGGTTGAGGAAGAGGTTCGCAGGGGCGGCTCGAGCGAAGGGGGCCCGACAGAGAGAGAAAGGGTCTGGATGGGGATGGGGGGGGGGGGGTCGGAGGATGTCGTGGAGCAGGTTGTAGAGAACGGGAGAGAGAAGTGGAGGAGTGTCACAATGGCCTGCAGATTGGAGAGGCAGACGTACAGTCCGAACGCGGTACAGTCAAGCTGAGACAGCTCATAGTCGCAAACTATCACGGACTATAAACTACTGAGCGGGTGGTATCCAGCGGGAGGGCGGACCAAAGCCTGATATTACTACTTGTACAAATACAAATATCCGAGATGCTAGTGAGGTTGGGGTTGACAGTGATTCTCAATATGATAATACACACTCCGAAAAGCCCTTAAGTAAAGTTTTCCCAGCGTAAAGCTCACCATTCGCCGGATTCTATATATATATATTTCCTAGGGAATTTAATAGTCGCGTAAAAGAGAATAAAGAAAAAAAATAACAACGAAAAATTTCACGTCTTCGATATACTTGCTCCTGGTAATTAAGTGCGATCCTAATAAAGTCCAAAATGGATGCTAGGAATTCGTAAAGTTTCGCTGATTTACGTGAACTCATATTCCCCTAGGATTTTAGAATATAGGGATAAAGTCTGGGACCGCGGTTAGACTGGCAAGTCTGGCAGGAAGAAGTCCGTCTCAGAGGGGTTGGTTGGGACGTTTAGATGCCGTGGCTCTGGGGCGTAATATTGATCATGGCATGGGCGGGGGGGTGTCTGCACCCTACCGCCGTACCCTTTTCCCCGCTTCCCCCTCCCGCGACTCCGTCGCTCGGGAACCAACTGAAGCGTTGCAACGGGCCCACTCGCTGCATACACGCGCCATCTCTGTAACGGGTGGTCGTTAAGTGTCGCAGAAAAATCTCAGTTGCGTATTAGCAACGCTTCGGATGATACTCATTGAACGCACATGCAGATATTGGCCTTGCGGGAGGGACAAGGGAGTTTTCGATGAAGAAAAAAAGAAGTTTGAATTAAAAGGAAAAAAAGGGAAACACCAGCAGAGTGCATTCGACGCATAAATATATAAATGAACTTTGACCTTTTGACTCGAGTGTAAAAGAGACGGATGAAATCGTACCTAAAAATATTTATTTAAATTTTTAGTCGAACGGACACGGAAGAAGATTCGCATCGGCCGATATGGATATGGATTGCGCGTCTGGTTCCCTTTAGGGAGCTACTTGTATCGATCGATTATCGATTGATTTTCATATTTGAGAATCCCCAAGGAGTCTTACGAGAGATATGACACTGTCGTACAATTTTTGAATAGAACTGTACCGCGCAAAGCAGGCTGAGCCTGCGCGTGTACAGCCCTACTTGCTGGCTATATATATACACACACACACACACACACATAAATGCAGGTGCAGGCCCGGTGTGGGTGACGGTGAAAAAAAAGTCTTTTGCAAGAGGTGTACGCGGGGATTCCGATGGAGGAGAACTACAATATAGCTGGAGCTTGAGACCATAGAAAAGCCGTCTGGCTTAAAGGGTCTGGTTCAGGACGAATTCGCGGATATACGAACCTAACCTAAACCTAAGCTTTACGTAGTCAGCCTTGTACACTATACGTATACGCGTAACGTCTCTCCATAGACCCGCTGACCTGCAAGATCTTAGCCCTTCGGTACCATTTGAAACTGTTTCACTTAGCCATCGGAATTTGCGAAATTATAGCACCGGAGGATGGTGCATTCGAATGCGTAAGACAGATAAATATTCAAACGAAAGATAGACAGGGTGAGTCAGATGAAATAAAAAGTTGAATTGCGATAAGAAAAAAAAAAGTATGTAGAACCCTTAATTACAAGTCAGTTTAATGGGAAATGAATCCTGGACGTACGCGTGTATCCCACATACGCGAAACCAACGAGGAAATCACATTTCCGTTATTCCGAGGAACGAGAGAAAAAAAAATAAAGTTTTCGCGCATCAGCGCATCCCCGAGATTGCATAATTGCAAAGGCACTCATCTCGACGTCGACTACCAGGGACGAAATCAACGTCAGGGAGAGTTCATCTCGACTGGGATGAAAAAGAAGTGTTATGGAAGTTTAAGGGAGAAGTAGGCAGGTAGCTAACCCCTTATCAGAATACCTAAACGTTCAAGGGTAGATAATAACGTGGGTTTAAATTATTCAGCTTTCAAAGATATATTGTAATTTTTCTATGATTAATATATGGATCAATTTCAAGCCAGGTACAGGACCTTCTATAAGTTTGGGCTCGAGCGATATGTACCTGGTGACGTTTATTCAAAGCGATCATTGCCAGTGGATACGGGGTTTGGGCATCTTCCAAAATCTTGCTTCTACCAGATAGCCTATACTAATTATTCGACCTACAGTGACTTTTAGTCTGATACCATTTGACTGCACGATTCGGGCAGGAGTCCAAGTCCTACGTCCGACTAAGGCGAATAAAAACGGGGACCGATGATACAGTGGGTGGTTGGCGGGTGGATGCGGGAGGGGTGGTTTAAAATTTTTGTAAAATCAAGTAAAGCGTTAGTTAGCGGATAATGGAGATACTTACCACAGATATACCGGGTATATAAAATACGAAAAAAAAAAAATGGTATGTTCAAGATATACATAAAGAATATATTTTTACTAGCATTCCACGTACATGACGTTTTTGCGGGGAAGATCGAGGGCAGCGAGAAGGGATGAAGGGAGGAAAATATGAGAGATGAAAAAAAAATTCGTCGAAGTGCAGAAGGGTGCTGAGGGATGGGATAGGGTAAGGTCGAGGAGGGAGGGAGGGGGGAGACGACGGGGTGGAGGGATGGAGGGTCTAGGCGTGTAGCCGAGACCTCTCCAATTACGGCGTAGTGCGCCCGCCACCGAGTGACGTCAGCATTTCATTAATTTTAATTAAATATCCTTAATTTTTATGAGGACCCGCACTGACATCTTTCCTGACGTCCTTCCCCTCTCGCCTTCATACTCACTCCTATGCGTTTCGAGCCCCCCCCCCCTTTTTTATTAATTTTCCTACCTCACCATTCCCATCATTGCCCTCCCATCAAGCCAACTACTGCGTAAAAGCGTCGCGACGCTAAAATCTCACGAGGAAAATATGTACGAGACCCTCGTGAGTCGCGGTCTCTCGTGACTATGTACTTTGACGGAATTTTCAGTGAATCGAGGACGTTCGCGTCGCGACGCCCAGTCACGTTTTGCAATAAAATCAGTTTACGAGGCCGATGCAAATTACTGGGACGCTTAGATTAAAGGAAGCCTCTGCATAACCGCTAAATAGAAACAGATACGGAAAACTGATAAAAAAAGATTCGTTCAAAATCAGACTGAATTTTAGAACTAATTTTAATAAACAATTTTCAGATGGATATAACATTTTTTTAAATTTTTACAACCACGATCAATTAATCCCGCATGTTTCCTTGTTCTTGTCTCTTTTCTTTCTAAATTACCCTGCTAGATCAAGTCAAAATTGTCTCTCTCTCGACTTCTCCCCACCCACGTTATTACCAAAAGTCCAGGAAAAATATCGACGATCCTATGGAATTCCTTCGAAATTCCCGGTAAGGAATTCCTGATGTGTCTGACGGGGATATGAAATATCTACTAGCAGTGGGCTTTTCTGCACCCACCAAATCTACTAAGAGTCCCACCAATATATATATACACGAACACAGGGGGTATGCAGGATCAATGCATGATACACCTATAGCATATACTTACACAGCATATATAAACCCATACGCGGAAAAAGTGCACAAGGGTTAAAAAATTGATGAGCATGCCGAACACGCGATAGCTAAACCTTCGATTATCATATTAATGATCTCCTTCCAGGACGTGATACGGTACCGCGTCGATCTGCATCCTAACCGAACCCTTTCCGATAACCTGACCTAGCCTCACCTAACACACGCCCAAGCGACCGATTTTCCAAGATGGCGCTAAACCGAACGAGCCGCGCTTTGCTCGTCCACCGTAACGTGACCCCGACCTGGTCTCCGTGGGGCTTACACGTATCTGTACCATGTGCCACCATCCAGAACCCTACGATACAACGGGTGCGAGCCATCCCCTTCGGAAATATACGCTCCAATGAGAATATTCCCTTGGAAATCCATAAACAATTTCAGTCCATGGATACACAGGGACTCGCAGCCCAATACACAAGAAGCATTCCTTATTTTAATGATATTTCAAAAAAAATAAATATCGCTATATTTTGTTTACCCCGTCTCCTCTAAGCTTCTACGTATCTATTCGTAATGTATCCAAAAGTACAGATTTCGCTAAGTAGAGTAAAGCCGGCGGAAACATGTATGGAGAACAATGACCAACCCCTTACGCCTGGCTAAAGGTACCAAGTCGAAAGTCAAACAGAATCCGACTGAAAATGGACCTGAAAGATAAACTCAAACTGCGCTAAACAAGCGTATAGGGCTAATACGCATAGACAGCGATACCACCGAGAATACCTATATGCAATAGGTAGTTGAACTTTTTATTGAACTTGCTTTGAGTTACTTTTTTACAATTTTTTCCTGCAGAGCTTATACCGGGTGGTATATGAACAAAGTGTATAGGTAATATGCGACTGATACAAGTAAGGAAATAATAATGATTTTATGGTACAACGTTCATTCTTAGTTACAAAATGTTGGTACGAGTGAATATAAAATGAACGGAGTAAAGAGGGATGGAGTTTGTGGGGGTTAAAAATAAAGGGTGCACGAGCAAATAGGGGGATGACAGGGGCTGGTAGACCAAGGAAAAAAGAAATGTAGATCTATGCGATGCTAAGGGGGTTGCATCTTCCGGAAGAGTGGGTAGGGGGAGGGAGGTAGAGGGTGGGTCGAGGAAGGGATGCACTTGACGAGAGAACCGAGAAAAAAGTCTACGAGGTATTTTAGCTAAATCCGATAATTCAATTTCTCACGGTAGAAATGCTCACCGCCTGGTATCCTGAATTTCATCCCCTGTATCTGATTTATCATCCCTTACGTTTTGTTCTCTTTGCTTTTACTTCTGTCATACTTATTTTTTCGTACCTCCTTTTTTTTTTGTATCGTCGTCCCTCTTACAGATTTTATAACCTGGGGGTAAATCGTGAGCGATTCTCGAGGAAGTTCCTGGATTAAATAGGGGATGCGCGATGAACATTTATATCCGACACGTACGCCTCTAATGGGGGATTATATCAGCCATAAGGAGCGTTCATAACGGCAGTTAAGCCAAGTCTTGAGAGGAGCATCACGCAGGAGCATTTATGCGCCAGGATGTACCGGTCGTTAATTAAGGTGCAACGAGTGCAACTTAACGTCCACATAATCTGTAGGACGGTACTGAAAAAGAAGCGAACCGCGTACTGACAGTGTGCACGTAACTTTAATTGAGCTTGAATGAGTGTTACTCTTTTGAAATTTAATTCCTTAAAGAAAAGCGTCCAAGGGGATCTGAATGGCATCTGAGAAAAATCTTTTACCAGATTGCAGGTCGCTTACTTACCGACAGAGACACAAGAAGATTCAATACGGTTGAGAATATTTAAGATTCCTTTTTCTTCTATGGGATATTTTTAATTACGGTCTAGTGGGGTTGGATTAATTATGAAAAAAAATGTATACGGTCCAAAGGGTAGTGTCTGGCTATATACGCGAGAGGAAGTCCGAGTATTGCGAGAGAATAAAAAAATGTTCTTCTCGTAGAAGGCAAACTTGTCTAATACTTAATTTGACTTCTACTTACTATTCCGTCTACGTGTTACACAGTCTCGGCTGGTGTTCGGAATTCGTGGCAAACTCAAATCCAATTGCCAAACATTGGTTTATGGAGGCAACGTGCTCTCTGATAGTCTCTCTGGACCAGAACGAATCTAGTTGTACGGACTGCTAACTTTGAAACGGATTTAAACAGCGAAGTCAAGTGGATTTACCTGTAGCACCTAAAACGTAGAGCCATAAATATAAATAAGTGAAACAAAGTCCGTTAATGAAAATTATAGAGAACGAAAAAGGAAAATTAAATTGTAACCGTCTCTGGGTTATGAATACTTGATGGGGATGAAATAAAGGAGAAAAAAGGTTGTGAATGTCTAAGAATATTTTTGAAATAAATTACGTGAGAAAGGACGGGCAAAGTGCAGCGGATATTCGTGCTGCACAAAGGCTGAGGGATGAAGCCAGTCTGAGCGTATACATAGTCATCAGTTAGCACGTTAATCATGCTCGAAATGACGTTAGCGTAAACGTTCGGAGCCAAGAAAGCGGAAGGCGCAAGAGGGTGAAATGCTGTGAAAGGAGAGCGAAGAGGTAAAGGCGTAAGGAACGGCAGAGAGTCGAAGGGAACCAAGGAAGACCGAAGCCTTTGAGTGTGAACTGAGTTTACTTATTTAATCAGCAGCAAACGGGAAAACGAGATTCTTTTTACACGTCCCCGGCAGAAACTCTGGCATCGGGCTTTCAGCGATTAGAACATGCCTGCCTACGTTTTCGCACCTTTCGCCTATTTAGCAGTGGAGCACCGAGCGAAGGACTTTGCAAAGTGCAATAAGCAGCTGGATTGAAGTGGAGAACGTGCAAGTATGATTGGTTAAATATTGGCCTAAAAAATGAACAAAAATAAGATTTAAGGTTATAATTAAAAAAAAAAGTAATATACAGAGGGTTGAAGATGGGAAGAGAATTTCAGCAGTTTCGGGTAAAGCCCTCTATTCTAATTGGGACAATTTTACTGCGACTCCAATTTAAATACGGGGAATCCCCAAGTTACAGAACAATTCGACGGTGCTGACAGCTTACGGAAAATTAGCGAAGAGGATAGGCAACCTTTTTTTTTCCTTCGCTGGATAAAACTTGAACGATGTTATCGGGTTTCTATCCCTATGAATATTTCATGAGAGGTGGTATAGACCCTATACGAAACCAGTACACGCACCAAATAGCAAAAGCCGGTTATTCGTTCTCTCTATAAGAGAAAAGATTAGACTGTTTTCCTCGACCTTGAAACATTCATGATTTGAGTTTCATTAAAGATTTCTGAGGTTAGGTTTTATTCGTCGGATTTTCTCGTTCTTCGTGTTTCGAGTAATTAAAATTCGACAATGCCACTCCTTCGTATTAAACTTCGCGCAGTTTCATTCACGAAATGTGTTTGCTCCGGTGAAGAAACTCGAAGGACTCTTTGGTGAATTTAGAATAAAAAATATATGGTCCCATGATATTCCCGAAGCCCGTGGGAACTGAAAATGGGAGTAGAGTCTTCCTGTCACGAAACCCACTCTAGCGGGAAGCCTCGAACCTATTTGTTTATTGAAGACGTCAGAGCTGGTTGGTGCCCACGTCACGACGCAGGATGGAAGTGCCCCGCGAGACAATAAACTCAAAACTATTCAACTTCTAGCATGTCAAATGGAGAGGGTAGTTCTTAGGGGTTGTAACATTCAGCACGGTTGTATATACACTCTACGTGTGGCGGAGGGTAGAGACTGTGAGCCAGAAAAAAAAACACCTCAGAGTTAGAAAATTCTTATACTTTGATTATTCATCCCTGTCCATAGAATTACTCCTATTCGTGTGCACCGCAAGTGCAGCGACGTATAGGCAAGTGATAAAGAAAGAGCGGAGGAGAGAGAGAGAGAGGGAGGGGGAGAGAGAGAGAGAAAGAAAGTGAAAGAAAGTAAAACCAAGGGGAAAAGACCGGGTCGAAAGTGCAGAGCGGTAAGGCGCCAAAGTTTTCACTTAAAAAAAAACAAAGTCCACCCCTCGCAGGAGACTTCGCACGTGACAGAGACAAGACTAACAATAAGGGATGATACGAGCGCGTCTTCCCGCATTAAAAGCCCCGCAGACTCCATTACACTCCACGTACGGTTCCTGTCCCTGAAACTACCCTGCCCGAGCACCGGGCGTTCTCAAAGTTGATGAAACGTTCTCGCACACGAGGATTCACAAAGGAGTGTTCCCGCGGTGCGAGCAGGGGTAGGTTGGCAAAGAAGGGCGCGAGGAGGATAGATCAAGGTAGACAGAAAATAAAAAGGGTCGACGCATTCAAAAGCTCTTCTTTAGTGCTTCATAAAATTCAAAGCTCCTTCACTGTTCTACTGCAGCATACTTTCCGCGATGCAACCCCCAACCCCTAAGCCTCCTCTTCGAACAGTCAAAAACTCCACCTGGCTCCTCGTACGTACCGTTAGCTTCATCCCTTAAACCGAAGCTCATATCGTTTCCCAATAAAACCACCCATGACTTTGTCTTGGTGAATGCACCCCTTGAAAAAAAATAAACATTCCGTGTTCAAATATAATTAATTTTTAAGGGATGAAAAAAGACCTTTTTTTTCTCTTTGTCCATCCCACCTAAACTAGGCAACAACCCATTATTGAAACAGTTAACAGTACAGGGATGCTGGTATCGTCGTGATTTCCCTTATTACGTGACCAGGACGACATTGTTCGGACACCAGGTGTCCGAATATGGTGTTGGGCAAGCGAACGGGCTTGTAACGTAAATTATATGCTAGGTATACATGCATATATGTACGATATCGGAGACGTATGTGCATAGCTATGTGTATGCCCACCCCAGAAGGATACCTCATATGTACATACATATGTAGGTGGGAAACCGCTTGGTTAAAGGAAAAAAAAAAAGGAAGGAAAAATACAAGAATAAAAAGCGTGCAAAAGAAATAGGGATGCGGGAAGGTAATACGTAGTAAGATGCAAAAATACTGATTTCGTAATGTACAGAGTCAGTTCAGCGAAAATGGAATAAGGAGATTATACAGTTATAACGTAAAACGCAAATGGTGTTTTGGCGATATTATCACGTTAAAAAAATCAATAAAATTTTAATACACAAAGTGCATCAGAGTCACACATAAGGATCGTTTCAAATAATTTCCTGGATACCCCAATATCGAAGAGTGAACAATCGGAAATTTTTGGGCACTTTTCGATTTTTCGTATAATTAGCGTGAGTTCGAGAGTTCGATAATTAGTTCGCGGCTCGATAATTTTGTCCCCACGGCCGATAACCGTTCGTCAAGTTATACCGTACTGTCAATACAGTGTGGTAGGCTCGCACGCGATAATCCGTTGCAGCACGTGGCCGCGTTTTTTTTTTCAGTACCCATACAACGAGGCTGCTACGTTATTTATAAATTTACCATATAATTTACCTACTAATGACGAGACACATCTGTTTAGCCTGTAGACAATAAGGCGTGATGCGCTGGCACGACGGTGCTGCTGTCAGAAGTTATCTCAGTGTATCAGCGGCACTCTATTCAATTACACTGGAGACCCGGTGAACTCTGGGAAAGCTACATTCACGTAGCGGCACTCGGCTGCGTCTCTGCTAAGCTCACGGTCAGAGATCCCGGCATGCCTTGCCACGCCGTACACGGTGAATACGTGGTAGGAGGCAGCAATAATCCGGACTGGCAAAGTCGAAGCTATTTTCACGGCAAGATAATTTCGCATAAACACTTGCTTACGCGAGTACGCAGAAAACGTATATCAGGAAGAACGCACGACGCCATAAAAATGGCTGATCGAGCTTAAAGGTATTCGGATAAATTAAATATAAAAAAATACAAGGTGTGGCGTAATAGTCCAAGCGCGAAAATTGCAAATCCCTTCGGGCAATCTCGAATGAATATTTAACCCCTGAAGTTCGGGGTGACAGGTCCCTCTCATCGACTCCCTGGTCTCACCTATACATTTCCTCCCTCAACGAGCCTCTATTCGCTATGGGACACTCGTATGCATAACCCAAAGGCAGCCGTATACCTGGCGATGCTAACAACACGCAGTTCACGTAAATTAAATTTTATCGGAAAAGTTTCATGGCGACGTTTGAAATACCCCCTCCCCCCACCCACAATTCCCGCCCCTCCTCTACCGCCTCCACGTATAAATAGTTATGGTTATGGTGGATAGTCTATCCGTTTACATCGAACGTTTAGGCCGTCCAAGTACCTGAACCATGTACTATATTAAGCTACTAACCCTTATGCCACGTACACACCGTAAATAGACACACTGCCGGTATACGTGTAGATCACAAGGGAATTTTTCCTATAGTTATTATCGAATAAATTTACTTTTTTAAAAACAGGGGATATTTGATCTTCGAGGATCTAATTGTTACTGACTGACAAAGAGTGTCGATCCCAAAATTCCAGATGGAAAAATCAACCGATGAAAATACGTAAGGAAAATGAAAATCTGAACGTAAATCGCGAGTTCTATGTATTTTTTGGATGGTTCGCAAAGAAGTGCGATCAATAGCAAATCAGCCGTAACTTTCGATAAAATGATGTAAAAAATATTTTAAAAAATATATAAAAAGATAAACAGCGAGACGGAAATTCACGAGTTTCCCAAGTAGTCCAAACAGTCGCCCGACCAAAATACCTTCCGAAAGGTAACGAAAAGGGACGACAGGAAAGCGGGATACGAAATTAAAAAAATGCTTCGGTGTAAAAAAAAGTCACAGCCCAAAGAAAGAAGAACGAAGGAGAAGGTATTTACGGGGAAATGTGTTTCCTTGAAATTAAAGGCGCAATCGTCAGTACGAAGGTGTAGCTATAAATTGTAGTAGCCATCACCAATAATTATACTAATTGCAAGATCCACTATCGTGATAGTAGGTCTTCAGCGATTTGCTTGCAAACGTTATTAGTAGAATTATTGGGTCGAAGGGCTTAGGAATTAATAGGGAGCATACGAAGAGCCATTCCATTTTACACACACGTATAGACAGATAGGTGGAAGATAGATATTCACGTGCCTGGAGACATATGGGGAAGCGCAAGTTCCGGCACTCGAGTGTCGTACAATGTGCTTGGAAATTCGAAGCGGGCACCAAGAAAGTTAGCGGCCATTTCATGCGTAAAACATGGTTTATCAGGTCACATTTATCGGGTCACGTAAGATATGGGGGGCTGTTAACAAAATTGAAAAAAAAGTTTGACTCGTACACCTCCTCCGATAAAGAGGGACACGTACCGTGACAATAGACAGACATCTCCGAACCGTCCGGAAGTGTCATTAGTACCCAGAAATATGCTCATACGTCACCTAATGTGATTCAGAAATGATTTCTTTGATATGATCGATAGGCACTGATATGAAATTCTGCACGTTTCTTCTATTTATCAAATGATTGATCATTTTATGATATGCATATGGATCCTCGTTACTTCCGGGCAAATCAATCGAATATACGAAATCCGTATCGACCGCTTTAATAATTTCGAAGTTTAATCCCGTCGTGAATGTCTGCCCTAAACCTGTCATCCCTTATAGTGTATACGGTATATATATACATATATGTACGTAGATATAAAAACTTCTTATATCGACTTGTATATCTATATATACGTCTTCCTATACTTCATGGATGCTGTGGCTGTATCATTTCTTCTTGTCACCAGGACCGTTTCGAATGTCGAGGGTTCTGAGAACAGCAGGCTGCCAACATTGTAGAGATGTGACGCGTGGCATCACGTGGGGTATTGATCGCCGCGCAGCATCCGCGAGAGCCATTCCGGCTGCCAACCTTCCTACCTACCCCAAGCACTACTTCCCTTTCCCACGTCCCTCGGAGAATTCTAGGGGATGAGATTCCCTGGCTCTTACCCTCCTGGTCCTCATGGTTATACCCTCATACCATCGCGCTCGCCCTTCCGTCACTTTTCACCCCTCAGCCTCCCTCCCGCGTACCATCCCCATCCCCTCCCCCTCCCCCCCCTCGTCCCCTCGTCATTGCAACTTCCCAAGCCTTCAAGCCATCCGCCACGATGTATTCAGTGAGTTAATTATTAAATGCATCGTCCGTGTAGCTAATGGGAAAAAAAAAGTTAAAAACTGTATCTGTGTTTGAGTTATACCGTTGACGGTCGTGGATAATAATTATTTTTGAAATTAGACAAACAGAAATACCCGTCTAAAGGGGCTGGAATGTTAGTATTCCATGCTTGCGCGGGAAATCAGCTGGTAAAATTTCATACAGTTTTTCGAGGGATGAAATTTGGACTAAAAATTTTGACAATTGTTCCTTTCGTTGGATGCTGGACATACGTGCAGGTGGGACCAGAGTCTTCTTCTATGGGACCTACACGTGTTAAGGATGGGTTGTGAATTTAATTAAATGCTCGTTGGTAATGATCGTACTAGAAGATTCTTGCGATGGGTTGGGAGAAAGGAGGAAGAGAGTAAATAAATGACAGGGAGAAGAAGATAAAAAAATTTGTGCTAAGAAATAGTGAGTGTCTTATCTCTCTCTTTCTAAGAGACGAATAAGAAATCCAACTGTCATGGGGATTTAGCGATAATTCCGTGTACTTGAAACATCTTCGCTAGGGATTTAACGTTTGGATTACTTGCGATATAGAAACTACCCGAACGGTTAAACCATTTGACAGAAGCATACGTCACAAACAGAATCAACGTTATAAACGTACTGTCGGAAATCCTTTGCTTGGCAAAAATCTGCTCGAACACAAAGGGTATCTTGAAATACGATAAAGTGTATATAGAGCATATACATATACGTAGATATACAAGTCAATATATAATATAGCACAAAGATATATTTAGAAAATTCTACACGGTACCGACGTATGACAAAGGAACGAAGCCATTTTGTTTTACGCAAAGTACAGCAAGTGTATTGCCCACAAGGAAAATATTATAGGCAGTTAGCAGCAGTGGCTGAAACAAAGATTGTAGAATGGTACGAGTGATTCCTCAGATAACAAGGGGAAAGGGTAACGGGAGAGGCCGGATCATGAAAATGCATTAAAATGACATTGAAAATATCTAATTCGTCAAGCATATAAAAATCTTTAAAGAACTCACCCGCGCAAGTCGAAAGTCCTCTTTGCCAGCTCCAGCTTGAAGACACTCGGTCAACAAGCCGCCAGTAACTCGAGTAGAGACCCAAGTATTAGCGCAGGTATACGAGAAGGCGAAGCGACGGTTGAGAAAAGGGTCTGTCCTTTGTTGACGTTCTTAGTCGCCTTCTGCGAATGCCCTTAAGCTTTGTGAATCCCTTTTTACCGACTAGTAGACGTCGTGCATTGGCCGGAGGTTGTTGTGCGCGAGAGGTGACGCGACGGAAAGGTTCACAAACGAGACGGGTGAGAAAGGGGACGAAGGAGAAAGGGCTGACAACGGTGAGAGGACTGGTTGACGTGTAAGAGAAAAGCTAGAGAAGGGGTTGGTACGAGGAGATCTTTTAGGGCGCGTACACACGAGTGTCCGATCGCGAAGAGAGTCGGTAATTACTAGTACGTTAGGTAGGTAGGTAGCGCTACGACGCGTCATTAAAGAAAAGCTAAGTTTAGAGAGAGCGACAAGGGAAAAGACGTATGATAAATACAATAGAGGATCTGGTGCGACAACGAGGGTCAGAGGGGATCGGCGAGCGAGCGAGTGAGTGAGGTAGAGAAGATTCGAAGGAGAACTTGGAGCGGGGACATTATTTTGGATTGCGTGCCAAAGCGACAATCGCAGCCAATAGGCGCGCCTTTATAAATCGAGATCACACTCGGCCAACTGGGACTTTGACTGTGCGCTTGGCGTTCTAATAGCCATTGCCATCTTGCTGCACGAGCTACCGTATACAGTCGCATGATTACTGTCGTTACACACGATACGTGACTTTAAGTTTTCAGTATCTTTTAAGCATTTCATCGCGATAGAGACTCGAGTATACGGCCGTGGTATTAAATGAAAATTTCATTAAAACAACACTGATTTGGCCTGTATAAGGATTTACTAGGATCCTTGCGGTAATCTCTTTTAAAGTTTAGCAATCCTGGAGGTCTTTTGCGTAAGAGGGAATTGACGGGGAAGTTTTTGTAGCCTTTTTTTTCAAGTTTATCTTCGTTGCTCTTCACAGGCACTTTGGAGCTGGAAATTGACGATATTGTAAATTCCACGCGTTCGTTTTGCACTGTGAAAATCTATACGTTTAATTTCGAGTCTGCCAATCGTCAGGACCCACGGAGGAACGGGGATTTTTCGAGAGGCTGCGTATGTTTTTATGAGAACGAAAAATACAAGCGTATCGCGATGCATTTTGATTTAATCGAAAAATTGGTTTCCGCTGCACAATAGGGCGGCGCTGACGATTTAACGAGCACGAATGGTTCCCGTGGGATAGTCTGGAATGAAGAGCTACAGAGCGAGTGGGGTAGGGGTGGACGTTCTAACGGGATATACTGGAACCTGGACCCGCGGGTGAATTAATGGAAGATAACTGCATCGTAATCTTCAATCTGAGCTTCCTCTGGGAAATACTCTCACTGCTTCCTGCAGGTACAACGCAGAACGGTAGAAATTGCATTTTAAAAGGCAACCCCAGACCGCGACCTTTGCCCTCGTTACCAGCAAGCTTGTGGATGATGCTCGTTGCTTATCCCTGCTAAAAAAGATATTAAAAAAAATAGTTTAAAAAAGCAGAAAAACCACTGGAAAAATAAAGTCCTCCTGGAGCATATTCTTGGTCACCCTGTATATGTCTATTGTACATAGATATATAAATTTTACAGTATCACGTAGAGCAGACTTAATTTACATAGGAAAAAAATGAACTCTCGGAATTTCTATTGCCACCCCACTCCCCCTCCCCACATCGCCAATCTACACTGGGGTTGTAACTGTACGAATTATTATTACAGAGGATTCGTAATGGCGAAGAGAAGAAGCAGCTAGGCCACTATTCCACGCCTCTTGACTTCACCCACGGCTGGAGTTTATGGGGGAGTAAATTTCACAGTCTAGAGTCGCACAACTCAGCCTTATTGCCAAATCATCCCCCGCGACCTGACGACCCTACGACCTCGTCAGTTCCGTATAAGCCCGTGAAATAACGTTAGAAAAAAATGCTTCAGAAGTTTTACACTGATGAAGCCACGCTCGATTAGACTGTCAAATGTTTTAATGAATATTAAAATTAAAATTACCCCAAAAATTATATTTTTTAATATTACGTACCAAGGAGTGATTTCTCTTTTGATTTTAACCTCTGCACGATCTCCGGCCAAGTACTTGTACAATAAACACCTAATTCTCTTTAATCGTGAAAATTAAGGGTTGCTTGAGTCATTTACATTTTTACAGGGTTGCCAGGTGAACCCGCACCAGACTTTAACGTAAGAGCCCAATGGTCTATCGCCTTACGACGTGGCGGTTGTACGGCGTTCATCATCAAGGGTTTCATTTAGCGAAGCATTAAATTTTCGACCACGACGTGGTTAGCATGCCATCGGCTTCTGCCACCCTTCTTCACGAGGGGTGAATTCTCTCGATATGACCGCCGGGAAAAACGTCTTATAAATTTGTGGCCTACATCCTCCTACCAGGTAATAAGGGGCTGGCCAAAGTTTGCACCCGTTACGTCAAATTACTAAAAAATGATATAGGGGCAAAAAATTGAAAACGAAAGTACCCTGGAATAATATTATCTTAAGACTGCAACGTCAAAAATATCCACTTGAAATTCGCAGCATCCCTCCGGTCCAGCAAGCTATTATAATTATTACATGTTGTTATTATTATTTAGAACCGGCTGCGCGAACAAGTTGGCAGCCAACCGAACCCGAAATAGGGGAATGGAACGTCGTATTTCGCAGGGGAGACTTTTATCCCTTAACCTTTAACCTCCCTTACCCCTAAGATATCCCCTCGACAATGTCCTATCAAGTTTCCTACTGTCTCAAATAAACTTCATGATTTTGCCAAATTCTCGACGCGGCAATTCAGTAAAGTCAATTATCTCTATGGCGAAGTTTGCTGTTATACTAATTATCATTCTTTTTCTTATCAGTGTCGTCGTTATCACTATTATGACTTTTGATCGTGTAGCACTGTGCTTTGGAAGGATCATGGCTCCCATCCAATTATCATAATGCGTCGTGACGCTTAATGGGAAGACGATAGGAAGGAAAGCCATTGGCAAGTTGATTAATTAACTAAGTCCCTGTTAATTAAATACAGCGCGATAGTAGCAGCGATACAGAAACCTGTATCGTCGACGTCATATTTCAGGATACCTAATCAAACCTCGATACTCGACATCGTACCTGGTACGTTTTGGCTTTAAAAATAATCAACCAGCGGGAAAACAAGTTCTATTGTCGCAACAGGGCGGAAAATCGTTTAAACTACGAAATATCGTCGTAAAGCGTGAGCTGGGATTCAACGGGTGTGAATTTATCTAAGGTGACGTTGCCCCAGCTTCATTTGCACGTTCAGCGTCGTGTCAACGTTCTCCGGGGACACCGGTAGCAAGACAAGAATATTTTGCCAATTGCTTTCGTAGAGCAATTTCACCGTTTTCGAATTACATTTTTCTCTACGCGTGACATAAAGACTATTATGGTATATACAGGGTGTCGCGAGTTTACCGTACCCATGGGATATACAATAAAAAATTTAAAAAATATTACTACAAAAATACCAAAATTTTTTATAAAACGCCAGACTGAATATAAAAAAACAAACGAAAAAATCTTAAAACTAAAAAAAATGCAAATTCAAAGTTCAACAATATCATTTCCATTGTAACTAAATTTTCAGGTAAATACGACTCGTCGAGTTTGCCATTAGGACTACACGTCATAGCTCTTAGCACACTCGACGCATACCGGAAGGAGATAAACAGCCCAGTAAACCATAGGGAATCGACTACAGGCCGTTTCACTACTATAAATATCCATGATGTATAAAAATTCCCTATGCCAGAGAAAAATATAGTAAAATTTCCCTAGCTACAATTAGACGCAAATGACTAACCCAAATACAAAATTACTAGATGGTTCGTTAGTCTTGAGTCTAGGGATATTTTCTCCCTCAGATATTTACTGCTAATTGACATCATCCCAGGAGGTCCATTGTCATTTGTTGACACGATACACAGCATCCCATCCACGGTATCACAATCTTCATTCTATCGTCATGGCGTTATTGGCATTAAGCTTCAGCGAAGGCATTGAGCCGTAGACGGCTGAACTATTAGAAAAGACTGTTATACATAAAAGAAGTGAAAATAATAAAAAGATTTTTTAATGCACTGTACCAACCTGTAGTCTCACTTTTACAGGCTTATGCAGACAAGCATTCAAGTTTACCATGAGCATCTTCGTCATCGCGACAGTCATCCGCCGAATTCCGTAAGTCCTGAATGGGCAGGTGTCGGTAAAAGAGGCAAGACAACCCAGCGGAGACGAGAAAGCTTAAAGTCCTGTAGGAAAGATCCTTTTAGAGAATTATGAAGTTATCGAGAAAGTTTTCAGAAAAGGGGAGCACGCCTGGCGGCATTATATTTAATAACGTCCAATAAATGTTCTCTTTGCCAATGGAACTCCCTGTCTCTCCCTCTCTCCCCCTCTCTCTATTTATATATATGTATATATTACTCTTGCTCTCAATGCTAGTCGATCCACTCTTGAGCCAGCCACCCACCCACTCCCCCTTTCCTCTTCCCTAAGCAGTCTACCTACCCCTAGTGCATTGTACTCATGTCAAGTTAAACGACTGATTTCACCCAGGTCGAGGAAAATCCCAGCCCTAAAAGGAGAGTCGGTGTCACAAATCGCAGGACAAGGTTGTACTTACCGTAACAGATAGGTATATCTAAGGATTTCTCAACTACTAGATCCAGGGATATATATACATATATATAAACGAATTAGTAACCTGATTAGTAACGGCATACGTTCTTCTCCAGTTACTAACGAGTAGAGAAATTTCAAGGAAAGTTTTCCCGTCTCGGGAGTAATAGTTATCCTGGTAGAGAACCCGTAGATAATTGGTCGATATTAACAAGACTTAAGATACCGTATCGATGAAGCATCGGAAGGTAGGAAGTCAAATGGATATAATTATTAAGACTGACCAAATGGTTCTCCAATTGTCGCGAGGACAGTCGTAGAAGAGTTTTCTCTGGCAAAGAAGCAAACGTACCCGGCACGGGGTAGCCGTGTAAAACGGAACGGAACAGAACGAGATGGAATGGAATGGTACGGGGTGGGACAGGATAGGGACAGTGGTGCCTGTATTTATAGTATGGATTGTGTCTGCTTGGCAGCCAGCCACTAAGCGGACATCTTGGTCCATAGGAAGCGAATTAAAGATGCTGCCTGCGTGCCTGTACGGTCATCTCGACGATATCGTATCGATATAAGAAAGAGTTCGAGATGAAAAAAAATCTTTTTCTCGAAAAAAAAGTATCTCGACTATCTCAACTAAGATAACCAGGCCAGGGTCGTTTCGCGATGATATCGGTGTATGTGGAGATCCAGCACGGATCTGAAATCAAATAGATGAGATTGAGATGGATGGGGAGGTAAAGAGTGTGGCCACTGGACCAGAGGGAGATGCTTTTATTAGACTTCGAGCATCTTCGCCAAATAGGGACGCACTCACAATGCCTCGGCGAATCTAAAATAACCCGGGAGTCTTCCTTTCGGTCTTTCAGTCGCGCATTGCCTGCGAGTCGATGCACTCGTCTCGTGCAGACGAGGTCGAAGGTCGGCGGGATCGCGATTTTCAACATTTCCAAGAGGAGGCCTCGTTTCAATCTAGGGATGATTACGGCTTATTTTCGTCGTATAGCCTACCAACCAACCTCCCTCGTTACTGGTACTCTTATAAAGATGCCGGACTCGGAGTCCCTTTTGGTCCAGGAAATTCTCAGACTCCGAGGCCAACGTACTTATATTCTGTTTTTCAGAGTTTAAACCAGGCTGCGATCCAATGGGATTCGGCTCAACTTTCAACGTCCTGCCTATACCGGCCGTGTATATCGGCGAGAAGGGCCGACGACGTAGGAGACACCTCTGGTTTGTTTTCACCGCGACTCTGACAGTTACCAACGCGAAATGACTAGTGGGATTATACGGGATTAGTGGTTTCGTAGCCACTTCGACTCCCGACTGCGCTAACTAAACCTCGAACTTCTCAGCAAAACCTGGAAACCCATTACCGTGGTTTGCCTAACAAATGCGTCGGGCTTAGCTATCACGAGGACGTTGAGAGGAGGCGAAATTTTATCATGGAGACTTGCCAGACCTACGTAGCCCCACAGTTACAGACAGTGGCGACCTCTACTTCCGGAAGTAAAAAATACCCCAAAAATATCAAGCTAGAATCTTCCCGATGAATACCAAGGGTTAGAGAAAAAATCAAATTGACCAATTCCCTTCCCTGGGAAGGTGGAAGGGATCACGCATCCCTCTTTTCAATAGCCGGCCAATGTAAGCTGCAATTTGAAACGGTCCATTCGATGGGCAATTTCTACCGGAGCGGATGCTGTTCGAAATTACCTACACACAATAGTATATGTATGTATATGTATATTTGTATATGTATATTGTATACAATATTTGTATACAAACTATACAGTCGATATATACAATACTGTATACTGTATATGCAATACATATTGTCATTGTTATATTATGTATCAGGTACAATATAGACCTACCTGTCGGATTAGCTAAGACGATTGGGAATATTTGATTCTGCTAACAAATCAATTGAATAACATACAGGATATGACGTACCTGATGTTAATACACTTATGATCCCATTAACTGTATGAAATTTGGGTCAACCTCAATAACGCTGGAAGCGTTAGCCAATAACTAGAAATATATTTTCTCCATAATACCCAAGTAGCACTGAACCATTAACTAGAATCACGACGATATAACATTTCCCTTCGTACACGTAATAAAATTTTAATACCTTGAAATGTTGTCTATCATAAATTTTTTGCGAACAATTATAATTAAACGACAGGCATTATTTTTGTTTTCTCATACAGGCCTGGAATTAGCCGTTGGCTCTGATGTACGACGCCGTCGGATTTTAAGGTTAATTGAATCGAATCACAGTCAGCGAGGCGTGACGCCTAGAAAACATTATCCAAATCCAATTAGCAAGGATTGATTAGATGTTTACTTCCATCTCTGTATACATTTCGTAATAGGAGACAAGTGATTAAAAAATCGCAATCAGCATCAGAAAGTAAACTCAAAGGTATAAAGAGAGTCATTCCATTATTTTAGTTTGGCAAATCAAAATCAAGTCACTCTACCGCCATAGAGATGCCAATATAGAATAAAAGTAGTATGAAGGATCGATAGTAAAGAAATATACTATCTCTGATATCCCATGAGATCAATCGACGTTTTTCTCTTGTCTGATAAGGTCGCGCAATTGATAATACCAGAATATCGAATTGGCTTCCCGGACGAATGATTTCGAGAGACCCCATAATACTAGAACGAAATAGACGAAAATTTGAATAAGATGCAGTGACAGAGTGGTTGCCTTTGATGCACGGCTCGGTACATACGTTATCCGGTTAATTCTTTGTGGTTGGACACGCAAACGATACGAGAAGTGACGTCTCTTTTGTGACAGGTGGCCCGTACAGTTTATAAGCTCCAGTTAGGCACGAGTTTCGGTTTGCGTTTCAGTAATGTTTGACTGACCAACCGGAAGGTTATCACCCTGAAGTAGCTCGTGTGCACTATTCTAGGTGGAAGTCATACGGGAGAATATCTACCTGATTGATACAAAATTTCATTCCCCTACAGCGACAACGAGTATTCCTGTCCAGAGGATCCATTAAACTCCAGATTGTGTTGTCTCTTCGGATACGAACTGTTGTGCTCTATTTTCGACAGAGATGTTAGGTCAAGTAAAAATATTTCTAACGTCGTTACAAAACCCTGACAGAGTGTCAGGAAGTTCTGACAGCCTTGAAGCGCCATACACGGTAGCTTCGTAACTTATTCAAAGGGATAGTAGTTTATCGGTATGGCAGAGAGAGAATAGAGTTCGCCGTAAGGTTCACGGGGCTTCTGGTTATATGTATGGTATCTGGTAAAAAAGACGTATGTATCACGAGGCAACTCTCGGTGACTCGTTGTACAGTATACTTCAAAGAGTGTGAGCTCCCACTCGGTGGTGGCCACCTTCGCGAGTATGCACGGTTAGGTGACACGCAAAGAGATTATTTTTAGTTCAATTTGTCGCTCGAATAAAGCCATGAAGCGACATAGAAGGCAGCGCCACGACGAGACGTATCCGTACTACGTATTATACGTAAGTGCAGACGTGTAAAAAATTGCGCACACGCTGCGATGCTATAGGTCGTTTCAGAGCAAGCTCTAAGAATCATGCAAGTGGGTGTCAAGGAAGTTTCGTACGTCCAACAACTGTCAGGACCGGGTTATATGTCTTCCGTAGCGTCAAGTAAATTTTATAAATCCCGCCTGCTCTTTACCGTCGGCCAACAACGCGAGAGGTGCGACGTTTAAATAAAAATTACTGCATGAAAGAGTCAACGAGTCATACGTCAAGTAATGCCATGTTCGAATATCTTTTTATAGGTATCCAAGAAGCATATTGTTTTTGTGACGAAATATAATCTTATGCTTGAAATATGAATTTTTTAATACTATTGTTTTGAATGTGTGACTATACTTTGATATGCTATTTATATCTATAGGGATTCTAGTCATTAGTTAGTAGCTGGTTTACTATACCTGCTCAGGTATAGTGGATTGGTGAAGGATCCTATTCACGTGTAGTTCGCACGTAATGTAGGCTAGGATGTGGTCAGTGAAGCATCAGATGCGATAGCAGTGGCGGTCATGGCCGTCGTTAAGCGGCGTACACACAGAGACAGTAGTAAAGCTTCCCTTGGGGAAAATTGCAATCGATAAGCCAGAAACTGGCCTGCCGGTAACGTTCAGATTCTGGAATTGGCTTCCTGTTTATGTGCAAGTTCAGTGTTTACCCGCTGCAGCCACGTCGAACGGGAGATTGACTGGAACTGGTGGGGGAGAGGCTAGAGGGAGGAGTGGGGGAAGCTGACACTGGGCCGCATCAAAGAGTTACCGATCATTCCGAAACGAGGGTGTTAATTATGCTTAGCGAAAACAAAATTGCCGATCAAATCGCATCTCGTTCTGTTCGTGAAATGAGATAAAAATAATCAAACCAGAGACCATTATTGAGTCACGTGATTTCCCTTTTATCGATTACGTTACAGTATGTACGCTTGCAGGCTTTTAGGCTTTTGATATAAAATGAATAGTGTGTATAGTATTATAGCTATACTACTCGTAAATAGCCGTTCGTTACTCTAGTATTCTATTGTGTGGATGAAGCTTTAACACATTCCGAGTCGAAATCAATAAGCCGATTATTGGTCGCGTTTGACGGAGATTACATTGCTTTGAATTGACACCCTGTCAGGGACTTGCACGCGATTCAATCCTTCGAGTCTCCATGATGGACGGATGTCCGTTCCAGTTAGTGCTAATTAGTTTTTCAGTATGATCTATATAGGAATTTCGAATAGGAATAATATAGTAGGATTCTTTAAGGTAAAAGGTATTATGGAAATGATATATTCTGAATTCTATTGTATCTCATGGAGGACTGCTTAATTTTAAAAACAGATAATAAGATGATAATTACGATATCCCATATGATCCAGAGACATCCAGAGTTTAATTTGATTTAATTCCGTTGCGATAAAATTACTCTTGGTGAGACGAGTAAAACTTTTATAACGTTATAGATGGCGCCACTGTAGGTAGCATTATCGCACTAGTAGATTTCTATCTTATTGGCAGAGTTTAGAATAAATTGATCTACTTGGTCGGTAATGATTTTACCATTACGGAATGATCGTTGGTTACTGTCACGGAATTCGGGTGTGTCATGGTAACGTGTAATTTGGAAAAGCGAGAAACCAATGAAGGACGACGATCGAAACAAGAGCAATACGCAAACAAGATCGTCATAAAAATTTTCGGAAATAAATTTTGGCAAGAACATCAAGATAAACGTGAAATTTCAGGAATATTGTCTCTAAATTAACAGTATCAAATACCTTTCGCATTTATTACGAAATCTTGACTTTCGATTGATAAGCAGTTTTGTGATTTACCGCATTCACGGTTTCTTTCGGTCATCGCGCTAGAAGACCGTACTTGGATATTAGCCGACTCCATTACGAATATTTGATTTTATTATCCTTGAAACTTCAAGTCGACATCATGGGTCAACAAGTGGGACGAATGCCCGAAACTTGGGAAGAACTTATGGAAGAAAGGGATCGCGTTCTTCATTGGAGCTCTGAAGTCATAGCCAGAGTCGCTGATAACATACGCGATGAGGATACTTTCCTTATGGATTATGATAACACGAAACTGGACGCTAAGATCGATTCGTGGATAGAAAATAACAAGACGCGTATAGAACCTATAATTAGCAAATTGCCATCGTCAAAGTCAGAATGCACCGATTTAATTTCTGCAGGGACTGCCAAGGTTTACTTGAGATATATTAAAGTTAATTAATAATACATCGTTATTACCCCCAAAAAAACGTTATTTACAGATATGCGATGAGGCTAAACAAAAAATGCGTAAAGACTATGAGAGCGCTTATGGGGACTTGAAGAAATTTACAAAAAGAGTGGACGAACTTGGTCAGGATGAACAAAAAATTCACAATGAGATTCAACAGCTGGAAAGTAGTTCCGCCAATGACGTGAAAAAATTTCAGAAGAAATTCGGTCCCCTGCGTCTTAAAGTGTTTAATAATCTCAGAACCGGTGAAAAAATGCTCTTCGAAGATAAAAAACTCAAAACCGCGTTCACAAAGAAGGTTTTACTTTCTCTATTGAGAGTTAATGTCCCATCTCTAATATTTACTCCGTCCTATTCTCTCCTTGACAGATTTACGATATCGATCACAAGTACATGAACGATTGCGCCAAGAAGTTTGACAAGCTGACAAAAGACTACGAGAAGTGCGTGGCAGGAAAATGAGGCTTTACACGTCGAATGGAAAGAGACATTTATGAATAAAAGGTTTTTTTTGGCTCTTTAACAAGAATGAATTACCATTACTATAGTCGGACTAAGTTAATTATCTATCCAACGCTGTATCACTGAAAGATCCATATGAATAAAAAATAATATTAAAAATAAAATACAAAGTCATTCTCCGTATTAAAATGAACGCGAAAGACCGTTTCGAAAGCGATAACGTCTTCGTTGTCGTCTTCGCCGTCGCTAAAGAACTGACACCAGTATTAGGAGAGTATAAAACTACCAAGAGTGTTTTCTAAATCAACGACTCGCAGCCCCGACCTAGCCGTTAGAGATCTTAGTACCAGGCAAACATGAGAACGCACAGTATGACGAATGAAATGAAATAAAATGAGTCAAGAAAGAACATTATACCTAGATAAAGTATAGTCAGTTCAGGAGTTCAATGTCGTTTTTGACAGATCAAGTTCCTATAGCAAAATACCCATAGCTCTGCATAAAACGTGTATTACTGATTATGTATTGCTGCATGGACATGATTTTATCCTGAAATCAGCCCAAATCTACGTGATATAAAACCGCATTTTTTTCTCTAGAGGATTTTATTTTTTTTAAACTGTCAAAAAAATACCGAATACGTGGACTGACTATACTCTCGATAATCTAGTTAATATAAAATCTAGACATTGAGTCTTTCCTAAGAATCGAATACCTGATTTTAATTTTCTTTTTTGATATCCCAAATTTGTTTATCCGATTCAAGGAATATTTAGTTGAAAATCCCGTGACAGCATACCTATGCCGAGCCTTACTTTAAACGATATATCCAAACGCTAAGAAATCATACACCAAAGCCTCAAACGACCTAGGGAACATCTTCAGGAACCAGAGGAAGTCTTCGTAACCACAGCACGAATTAGGCGCGTCGCTCACATGCCGTGAATTTGCATTATTCGAGCGCGGGCAACAGGAGAGTAGATGGCTCGCGAAGTTTCTCCCGAGCAAAACCGATTTTCTTGGGTGCGCGTTACGTATAGACTTTAAGAAAGTTCCTCCGCGAGAGCCAGGTTAACTCCGATGGCACAGCCAAGGGGAATAGAAGATAGCAGGGGTGTGACGAAGTTGGTATCAGTAGTAGCAGCAGCAGCAGCAATGAGAGAATGAAGTCAAGTAGGTATAGGAGAGGAGAGACCTTCTCGTGGAGCACGTGGAGAGTTCTCATATCCAGGATCTGATATCGTCTTGGGCCATACACTTCTGGCTCTCCGTTTGAAACAGAAATGGCGACTCGCTGCTGGCAATCGTTACGAACGAGGAGAGCAATGGTTGGCGTTCTAGGTGTAGCGTCGAGTTTAGTTCCAGGTGGTGAATTTCAGGTCGGTATCGATCCTACCTGACTTCCGCAATCTATTCAGGCGCGTAAAGAGAGCGCCTGTAAACGTGGTGGACTCGATTTCACTGATGTCGTTGGGGTAGGCTCTCTCGGAGACTCCTTGTATTAGGAGAGTAGAAACAGCATGTGGGTCTGTCGCTTCTTCTGCCGAGTGCCTCGACTTCGTGGATAGGTGTGTCACTGCGTGTGCTACGGCTATCGGGGTCTTCTCCGTATCCGATATTCACTCGGAGAAGGCACCTGGGGTTTCGCGAATTCATCGGGAATACGGTGCTTAACCGCGAAGCAGCTTTCGGACGGAAAACGCAACGCTAACCACGACGCCGCGGTAGCAACGGCGGTCGCTAGCGGCCCATCTTTATCAGGAGACCAGGAGGTTATGGAAGTTGTTTTCGTTTGTGTCCACATTTCCCAATATTAATTTAGATCAATGTTTTCGTAACGAGGTTTGATCATTTATGGGATCATTTTCTTTTACGACATTCTGAGTGACGGGTTGATTTGTCGTGAAAATAAAAAAAAAGACACCGAATTACCTTTTCCGTCTTTCGTATGGACTCGAACCTGCCTTTCTTAATTTTCTAGACCGATACTCTGTTGCTCGGCCACTTGGCAATGTAGGAGATAATTTTTTTATTGTATAATTCGTAGTAAACGTCCATTGACTTGCTGCGAAAGCAATAATTGAGGGAATTCTATCAGGAGAGCATATGGAGTGTGAGGTGATCTAGGGAATCTGAGCTTCGTCACTTTGCCACGAAAATCGTCAGATCTATCAAGTTCATGCTATATAGGGAATAATGATTTTTATTTGTTTTCTCGTTAATTAAAATGATAATGGCCAATTATTAAAATTATATTGCTATACAAGACAAGGCATTTATTGAAATAATTTAAATGTGAAAATAAATAATATTCCATCTGTCGACACGTTTTATCAAACGGGTTGATGCGTACGAATTATTTTTTATAAACCATTCATAAAAATAGGGAGTTTTGCAATTATAAAACTTTCTGAAAATCATATTAATTTTAATGTACCGTTGTAATAATGACTTCGCTACCTTCTGTAGCCGTGATCGTTTATGATTTTCATATTTATTATTATCTTGAGGCGATACCTTGGTTAGGACTTTGTGCCTGTAGTGGCCTGTAGTAAGCCAGGTTTCAATTCTGATCAGAGCAATGTGCAAAATCACATTGTTACGGTGAAAGAATTTTTTTGTCGGTATAACAATATTTTAATAATACAAAAATTACAGGCATTTAATGACAAATAGTAAAATTAATCATCAGCTGTTAAATAAATTGACTTATGCATATAAATTATAAAATTTTCATTATCGTTCAAATAACCGTGCCGAATATTTTAGGATTGCTCAATCATTGCGACTCGACGTGGTGCAATGCATAAATGAAATGGATTGAGACCACCAAGGAATTTGCCACGAACAAAAAGCATGTTAATAAATAGTCAGCAGATTCCTTAATACTAAAGCTATAAATCGAAGATGCAATCATGACCTCCCGCTCGTAAGAATTTGACAGTCAAACTGGAGTGAAAATTTAATTCAACATGAACGTGAGACTATATCCGTGTATATTACTTTGTGCATTGCCATATCTAAGTAAGTAAGGCAATAATATTTTATTTACAAAATTAATGTATAATTACTCTCACGTGAATAAAATCCTTTAGCATCCGGAGGTGCTTTGCGAACCGATAATGCAGCTGCGTGCATTGAACTATGCACTGGTTGCGATGGAACAGCCACATTTGGAAACGGATACTGTGAATGTCAAATCGATGATGATAATAAGAAAGGTATTTATTTCGAATGGAATATAATTACGGATAATTACAATTACATGATATTTAATAATTACAGGAACTGACTGCGTTAACAGAATGAGGAGACAGGGGGGAGAACTAGGACTGGATTTGGTTTCTTGTGATGAATTGGGTGGTGACCGTCGTGCACGCTGTTTACTTGCTTCACGAAGACGTTTTGGTGCTGGTACTACTAATATTTGATTATTTAATTTATTTTTACATTATAGTGTATGATTTTTTTTTTTAACTGTAGCCGATGCAGACCTTGTGGCTAGATACTTTATGAATGGTGGAGCTTTGTCTGCGCTGTCACCCTTTGCACTAGGAAGCAATTCTTTGATCGGTGCTAGTAATGCTGCAGAAGGTAGTTACAATCAAATACGTTCAAATAGTAATTTGATGAGTGCATCTGAAAAAGCAAAGTCTTCACCTGAAAATTCAAATCATGGACAAGAATCAGTTGTGGGATCACAATCCAGTAAATCGTCAGGAATGTCTCCTATAGTGTCTCAAACTCATCAATCTGCTTTGCCTGGAATGCCTCTTCAGTCAGTAGCAATGAATAATCCTTCGGTAGCAGCTTCAAACATGCAGTTTGGAAATGCACTTCAGCATATGATAGGTGCAGCAAACCCTTGGTCAGGTCCAATGATACAAAATGGTTTGGGCAACCCTCTTGCAAACTCCTTGGGTAATCCTATGGGCATGTTAGGACAATTAGCGAATCCAAATGCTCTTATAGAAGCTGGTGCTGCAATGTTTAATCCACACAATCTACAGGCTATGTCTAATATGCTACTAGGACTGGGTAACGTTCCAGGATCAGGTATGATTGGTACAGCGAATCCTATGGCAGCTTCGGGTCATTCGCTAGGTCAGCAGATGGTTGGTGCTGCTCATGAGGATCCTAATCAAACAAACATGGTAATATATATATTGAGATACTTTCTTTTCCTGTATGTTCATATTTAACAAATGTTTTCTTAGGTCGGATCTGATAACCAAAATATGGTTGGTGCTCCATTGGGAGCAACCTGTCTGGGATCATCTCATCCACATGGATCTGATAGTATGCTTGATGCATCTAATTCAAACCAACAATTGGATGTAGGAGAATTGCATCAAATGCAGGGACATTCCTTGATGCAAAATCAACAATTGGGCGCTGCTATGCCGTCTTATGCATTTAACGCACCTCAGTTTGATAGTGGAAATCCACAATTAGGTGCTGGTATTCCTTCGTATGCATTCAACGCACCTCAGTTTGATAGTGGAAATCCGCAATTGGGTGCTGGTATGCCTTCGTTTGCATCTAATATACCTCAGTTTAGAGTTGGAAATTCACCATTGGGATTCCCAAATTTCCAAAATCAACCAATGCCTGGGTACAATTCTCAGTATAATTCTTTCGTCGGGGCATCACCAGGGGGATCATCTTGTGCAGATCAGAGTTCCATTGTTGGACAATCAAATCAAAATAGCTCTCCCAACAAGGCTGAAGAATCTCAAACACCTATAGTGGCAAAATCAAATTCAGATGGTAATAATGATCCTGAAACTTTAGAGAAATCCAAAAGTCCGGAAAAGAAGCTTAAAAAGTCGTTAAAGGATTCGAAATTGGGTGCTGCCCTTTCAAAGAAATTGAAGGACATAGTATCAGCTCCAAATCCAAATTCCTCAAAAAAGTCAAATACTGATAAAGAAACTGATTCACCATGCAATTCTGAGATAGGAGAAAGTTCATGAAGCGATACTCCAACTTATACAAAATAATATTTCAATATGTAAATCTATACAATTGTAACTGTAATTTATTTATTTGTATGATATGTCATATGTAAAATATGAGAAAATGCATGGACTTTATTCATATGTAATATCATAAATTATTAAATATATATTAACAGTATTAAACTAGTCTTTTTTTTACAAAAACATCACCAGTCATATTTTAATAGATATATTTAATTTTTTACATTATAAATTAATCTTTTATCGCAATAGAGATAAAAAATTTAACTCATGTAAGTTCCAGCAAAATATTAGTATTTCAAGATGTTTTAAATGTACTTTATCTTCGACCTTTGCCTTTTCCCTTTTTGGATGAAGATGCTGAGGGCTGCGTTGATTGTTCGCTGCTACTCTGCTTGCCCTGACGCGTCTTCAGCTTTGGAATGGTAGTCCCTAAGTGTTCCAATAACGAATCTCTCGTTGGAAAATCATTATGGAATGGAGTGCCATCGTCATTTTTCAATTGTACACGAATCCTCCCTCTGTATAATAATTCCTTGCTCCGCTCTTTTGGATGCAGTTTATTTTCTACTCCAACTTTGAGTCCCGCAGCTAACAAGACATCACGGATTTCCTGATGTGTTGGATTTTCAACGCACCTATCCTTTGCCAACTTGCGTCCTTCTGCTAAAGTCTTCTTACTATTCAAATAGACTGGATAGATGCACACCCACCTGTAAAGATCAAAAAATTATATTACTCCAACATTAATTACATTGAGTATACTCAAATAATATTACAAACTACGGGATTTTGCCAGTTAATGACACTATGAGGTTATAAAACAGATGTTATGTAGAATAATAGTTTTAACAACTGAACCTTGGCAAAATTGTATAGTTATGGCTGTCCAACGATACGCGAATTCGATATAGAAGAAAAAAATTATTTTTTAACTCAATTCTTACGTACCTTTCACGATCACTATGTTTTTTAGACTCATTCCACACTAGCGCCATGTTTATTTTATACTGCCTGTCACAGCCCCTGTCACACTCTACGCATGAGGAAGAATATCATATGCATGATCGTATTATGGCTAAATATTGCAATTGCAAAACGGATAATCGTTGACAAGAACGAACATAATGTTTATGTAAACAGATTGAAAATAACAATGAATTCATATTCAAAGGTAAAAGGGCTTATAAGTGAATATGATTATAGCAGTATTCAATATAAAAAAAAAATTGCACTTCAATATTTTATGTTCAACTGAGTGAAATTGACGTATCTACAATAATGATCATAAAAACAAAGGTGAAAAATAATGAAATAACAGATGTATAGTTTTGTAAAACTACATTTTTTTAGAGTGAGCAGAGGTATTTTAATTACAAAGGCTATTAAAAAAAAAAGGGGAGAATCTGTATATGATTTTTTTGGGGGATTAGAAAAGGCCATGATGAAACGATAAAATGATCAAAGGAGAAAGATGTCTATTGCTAAAATTGCGCGGTAGTTATGGAAGAGACCGTCTTTAGGCAAGAAGGAATATACACGCGTGCGTAAGAGCCACATAGTTGCCTAAAACTGGCCTTTACTTGCGCCGACCGGAGCCTAGCTGTAGGCTGCTTGCTGTTTTAGCAGAGCTTTATTATATAGTAAAGTACATGGTTGCCACGGGTGCCCAGAGGTGACAAGGGACCTGCGGTAAGTGAATAAATATTCGCCTAGAAGCATGAATATTTCTTGGCCGGCTATCAGTTTCGCGCGGTAGAATATCTTCCGGATTCCACATGCATTAACGTCGAGGTGGAGTTTCGTCAACGGCATTCGACGCGTGTTCCCTGGCTCTTGTGGAAGCGGCCAATGAGATCACAGAGTTTTCGCCAATCTAGTGTCTGGCTCTAACAGAAAAGCCAATAGGAGCCGCTTCAGCGCCGCCATTCTGTTCAGTTTCTGGCACGCCCTACGACTTCCTCCATTGTCCTTCTTTCCGGGATTCTCTGCGAGGAAGGATGGCTCAGAACAATTATTTCGGGTTTACACACGGCGGAACGCAATATGGGTACGAATTCGATTAAATACCAATAGCGTTAAGTGATTAGCTTTAAGTGTGGCGGATAAATCGGAGAGAAGCGGTATCCTCGCAGGCGATAGACAACGGAGAAGCTCGGTGCACGCGAGCTTTGCCGGTCGGACCGCCATTTCTCTATTCGGCTACAGCGTCCATCGAGCGTCTCTTGATGCGTTAACGAGAACGCCAAACTTTGCCGTTGACTTTCGTCCTGCTTCCCTTCTAGTCCTTCTTTTCCTCTTACTGTTATTGATATCCTTTTCCACACCGGGTACTTTGTTCTATTGCATCTTCTCTTGGAAACAGGGCGACCAGCGCAGCCGCCTATCAGACCGGCCAAGCGGGATACGCGGTAACACCAGCGGCCACAGCGGCTACATACACGCAGCGGCCTGCTGCCGCCGCGGCCACTGGATACGAAACTTATCAAGCAGCGGCAGCGGCAGCTGCCACTGGGACGACATACGCCGGTAAATCTTCTGTTGTGCTTACATCATATGGACTCCAATCTACTGACTCGCAACTGCAAGGGACTTACCGTCGTTTCTATTCTCCAGCCGCGAATCCGGGTACCGTAGCGCAAACATACGACTACGGATACGGGAGGGCTGCTCCTGCAGCCACCTATGACGCCACCAAAACTTATTACCAACAACCTGCAGCAGCAGCTGCAACATACACAACTACTGAGACTCATTATCAGGCAGCGAAACCTGCTTACAGCACGACCAGTGCCTATACAGGTACTGCAAGACAAGCTACGACTACTGGACAAGCTAAAACTTACCAAGCCTCGAGTACAGTTTACCAGCAGTCCAATCCTACGCAAAGTGCTACCTATTCTTCAGGCTACACAGCACCAGCAACACCGGCAGCCACTGCTTCTACAGCGACAAATAGTAAGTTTCTTTAATGAATATATGCTCGCTATTGTGCTGACGCCAAGTACTGTTTGTTACTACGTACGTTCATTCTCAAAGGAATTTTGTCCTTCGAACGAACCAACGATATGAAATTGACCCTCTGATTTTCGGATTGATATGTCGAAGAAGTGGAAGGGCGAGAAATGACGAGACGATGACGAGACCGACTGTGTGTTTGTCTGTTCTGAATCTTAAGGACGCAAGTATTTTGTGTCCTAGGATGATGTTCGTGACTCTCACACGTGCATGATGATTCGGCAATCCGATCTCTTGATTAAATATCACTTCCACTTCTGGATGAACTTGTTGCAATAGAAATAAATAAATAATCCAAAGTCGCTCAATTTATTTGATTTTCGTTGAGCGCTCGCGATACGTTTGCCATTCTTTCTCGCGTGGATCTTGCAATGATTAGTTAACGAAAAATCGAATGTAAAGTTGTTTAGTAAATTGAAAAATTCGACTCCTCCCAAGTTTGAGGTTTCAATTTCATTTCCCCTAGAAACGGCGAGTACAACGTATTCCGGCTACGACGCAGCGCTTTATAGCGCTGCGACTATGTATGTAGCCCAACAGAGTGCAAACAGCAATTCGACTAACCAGAAGACTGGAGGTTGGCAGGGCTACGGACGGAAGGGGTTCGGAGCTGGCGGTGGAGGAATGAAACCGATGCGGCCGAAGCAGCCACCGAAACCTCAGCAGCTGCACTATTGCGATGTCTGTAAGATCAGCTGTGCCGGTCCCCAAACGTATCGCGAGCACTTGGAAGGTCAGAAACACAAGAAGAAGGAAGCGTCCCTCAAGGTGCCACAGCAACCGCCAGCTCGTGGAGCTGGAAATTCTCTACGTTGTGAGCTCTGCGATGTCACCTGTACCGGCAACGATGCCTACGCTGCCCACATCAGAGGCGCCAAGCATCAAAAGGTTGTTAAGCTGCATACCAAACTTGGGAAACCCATCCCTAGTGCAGATCCGACCGTCCTTAATCCAAAACCAGCCGTGGCAGTTAAAACGGCGACTACTAAAAAACCAACAGTCACGGCAACACCAAAAATCAACTTCGTCGCCTGTAAGTATGACTTGTCTGTACGCATAAATTCTGCTCTACGGAAGGGATCATGCTACAAATTTTTTCCTTTTGTGAATTTACAGCTGGTAATTTAGGCACGGTGAATACAGGTCAGCCAGCTGAAGTCAAGACAGAGGAAGCAGCTGTTGAAGACACTGTTGAGGAAGCCGTGGTCGACGAGAAAGACATACAGCCAGTAGGACAGGAGTATATCGAAGAGAACAAATCCGAGGATGGAAAAATCATAAGCTTTAATTGTAAGCTATGTGAATGTCGCTTCAATGATCCTAATGCAAAGGATATGCACATGAAGGGCAGACGCCATAGATTCGCCTACAAGAAGAAGGTTAATCCGGATCTCGTCGTCGATATGAAGCCGAGCCTCAAGCAGAGAAAAATGCTCGAGGAGAAGCTTCGTAGACAGCAAATGAGAGATGAATATATGAGACGTAGAGAAGAAATAAATCAGTTGGGACCCATGGGACCTATGGGCCCAATGATGGACGAAGAGATGATATATTGGGAAGAGAGGCGACGGTACGAAGAGGAATGTGAATATTATGAATGGTATAGACGTTACGGACGCGGTCCAGGTGCTCCTCCAATGCCACGACCATTCCCTGGGCCTCCACCTATGATGATGTTCCCTGGACCTCAGAGACGACCGGATTCTTCCGATGACAAACACGTTCTGGCTCATCATTCGACGATTTATCCCAAGGAAGAGGAACTGCAGGCAGTTCAGAAAATTGTTTCGCACACTGAGAAAGCTCTGAAGTTTGTTTCAGACACTTTAGCCGAAACTAGTAAGTATTCTTTGCTTCCGCCTAACTTCACTCGTTCGATATAATTTCATGTAAAATACATCTCGTCTCAAGGCGACGATCTTACTTCAGGTAAGAAACTGCCACCTGCAGCAACTCCAAACGCAACGGCACCTGTGACTGCTGCACCTCCGGTAGCTGCTGCCGCTACAACCGCACCCTTGGCTGCCCCCACGACCACGACTACAACTACCACCAGCAATACGACAACACCACCAGTTAACACAGACATTGTTAAGAAAGAAGAGGGAGAGAAGAAGAAAGTGACCACACCGCAGAAGGAGGACGGAAGTGACGGAAACCTCTTCTCGTTCCAAAAGGAAAAAGAAGATTCAAGAATACTTCGCGGTGTGATGCGCGTTGGGAATCTTGCCAAGGGTCTCTTATTGTCCGGAGACAACCATGTTTGTCTTGTAGTACTGTGCGCTGAAAAGCCAACCAGGTAGATGCCGTCCGAAGTTCAGCATTATATTTTTTGTTCTAAAAGAAAATAACAAATTCGCAAATTTGAATTTCAGAACGTTGCTGAATAAAGTGGCTGAGATTTTACCAGCACAGCTGAAAAGCGTCGCTCCAGAGGACACTTACAACGTGGGGAAACATCCGGAATCTGCTGCACTAACAGTGTCTGGTGGAACTGTAACTGTAAGCGTGACATTGACGAGTCCGTTGATGCGCGAGACGCCGAAGACACCAACACCAGCAGGTGATTCAATCGTTTGATACTAATGACGACGGCCAAGAAAAGGATAACGCGTATAAGGATTTCATGCATATAAGGATCTCACGAGAAGAACTGCCTGTAGAAAAAGCACATTTTTTATTTTCTCGACAGTTTTGCCTCGCTGCTAGCGCCCAAACGGTTTCTCTAATTTCGTTTGTTCTTTTCATGGCCTGGAAGATTTTCTGTAAATTTTTTTTAAGCACCAGGAAGCCGCGGTGGCAGCCAAGGACAACAGGGGTTGCCAGTATGTGTACATACGCTCGCAGGCATAATGACGTTAACTTCCTTCTCGATACAGCTGCACTTTTAGTGTGTCCACGAAATCTTTTATTCCAAAAGAATGCTTAGACGAGCGTGAAAGCGTTGATCGGTGTCGTATCGCGTGAAGGTTCTTCGACGGAAAGGATAGCAATAATCAAACCGGAAGTGATTAAACACAAGAGAAACGTGATTAATAGGTTAAACTAGAGCATGATTCTTCGCTTTTGATCAACACGGCACTTTCGTTCGTTATCTTTAATTTCATAGGAAAGTCCGTAAATTATTATCTTCACTCGTAAATACTTTATACGTGCGCGCATAAATTCGTAAGCCGTCGGAAGTCCAATCTTCCAATGAGAATTCACCTTCGAAGAAGAACCACTCGAGTCATCACGCTTAACGTGGACACGCTTTCGGATACGAAAACAACGCTGAGGCAATTTTAAAACTATGGACTTTTTGATCATGCATAAACAATGAAAATACACCCTCTATACAATATCGTCGAGTGCCGTAAGCTCGACGGTGTCGATACTCTCGTGCGTTATCTTGAGGCCCTGGCTACGATTTTGATCTCGTGATTGATTGTGCTACTCCCAATAAATGATGGGTCGGTAACACTATCATAATTCATCCGAGATTTTTCGATCGTTCCGCAGGGAAGAAGGAGGACGAATACGAATGAGAGAGTTTCGCGCGTCGCTGCGTACTACATTCGAACGTAATTACTTTTATTCCGTAAGATGAGATGTTTTGTCGGATTTTTTTTTTCTATCGCTCTCGGGCGAACCTGCGCTTGAGTTGTTGGAATGCGTATAAAACAGACAAATAGATGAAATAGTACAAGAGCAACAAGAACAAAGAGAACGAAAGAAAGAAAAGCAAATGAGATTATAAAATAGAAAAAAAAAAGAAAAGAAAGAAATAGAGGGACACTCCCAAGCTCTGGGCATGATCAAACACTCTAAGTGTTGTCTAAGCGTGTTGTGCTTTCTTTGTTGGAATCTCAGATAATGCTGGACAACAGCAACAGGGAGCTGCACAGCCGCAAACGACGCCGGCGACGCCTTCCGTGACCAAACCAGACCCACCAGACGTACTTCCCAAGGCTAAGTGTTTGGAGGCTTTAGCTGCACTCAGGCATGCCAAGTGGTTTCAGGTTTGAATCAATCAACTCTCAGTTCAAAGGTTTCAAATTGTCTAAACGCCAATCTTCGGCGAGATCGCTCGTTCGTACGTTCGTTTCGTTTCTATGCTCACTCGCAGACTCATTCGCGTACAATTTTTCTGTTTTATTCTCTCTCCTAACCCGCGTCACGCGTACAACTTTGTCCTATATCTCTAATATATACGAGAAAGAGAAAAGATTAAGAAGAGCAGTCTTAGAACTTCCAGCCTTGTGACAATTTTATTTTATGATTATCAATCCTGTTGTGGCATGTATCAGCCTGAACGATGCTTGTTTGCTCGCATTTGATGCCTGATTATTCTGTCGTGTCGACGTGCGTTCTGTGAACCATTGCTTATTGGATCTTAAAGTTTTATTTTCTCTCTCTAAAGTCCATTAGACACATTTTCGTTTACTTTGACAATTTTTTTTTTTCTCAAGTTTTAGCTTCTATGAAACTTCAGAGAAGTCCAAGAGAGATTCAAATCTAGACAAGAGGCGGTGTGGATACTTTTTGTCGTCGACAGTGACTTTACGGTTAACGATAATCATTCGTATGTGCGATGAATGTGTTAACTGCCAGGAATTGGAATAACCTGCATCAAAAATGCGATCAGATATGGTCTATATCGGGCAAGGAGCTTAAGCAGTATGTAAATAAAACCCGATGTCGGCTCTCAGCATCGGTAGTATTTACGTCTGCTATGTCTCTGATCAGCAACATCCAGAATAATAGGGGACTGCTCGTAAAACGCAATATATCTCGTAATACAAGTCTGAGATCTCGGATGAGAGTATAGTTTTATTTATTTTATTTGAAACCGATCGGAAACGTTTTTTCGATTAAGCCAATTGATTATTCTGGATCGAGAGTTATCGCGCCGTAGCCTATACTGAGTCTGTTCTAGGTCTGTCTTAGAGAATGACTAAACTTAGTGCAATCGCATCGCTTTGGTTTAATAATACTTAAAAGATATAATCCAGAAGGTAACAATAAAACGGACTCAATTAGTGGCGAGCACTGTTGAACATTACGAGACAGACAAGCACAAACACACAGTTGTGTCATGAGTGTACCGGGTGTTTTTATCACGATGATCGTCCCGGATAGACTAAAAGCAAAGGTTATCATGATAGATATATTTTTATCACGTGTTCGTTATGCAGTGGTAGGTCATTTGTTTGTCTGATTGCAAGGCACGATCGATAAACACCCGGTAATATTGATATGGGCTATAACAATAGTTAGGGTGCATAGGACACGAGGCTGGGAGGATAGCTAAAGCCCACACAAAGCAATACAGAAGTTAGTATAGGGTTTATTGTCACGCCGAATGGATAAGTGGTTATCACAACAGCGTAGAATTACACGGCTTTGATTTTTCAATCATCTTTCGCAGGCTAGAGCAACGTCCCTCCAGAGCTGTGTGATGGTGATTCGTATAATGCGCGACCTCTGCAATCGAGTGCCAACGTGGGGACCTCTGAATCCTTGGGTCAGTAGATTTATATTGGGACTGAACTAAAGGTTGGATATATCGGAAATACATTAATCTGGAATATTGATATTATTGAACAGGCTTTGGAATTGCTCACTGAGAAGGTAATCAGCACAGCTGGCGGTCCACTGAGTCCTGGTGAAGCGCTTAGACGACTTTTAGAATGCGTGGCTGGTGGAATTCTGCTCCCAGGTAGCCCAGGTAAGAATACACTTGTTAAATTTTATTTAGATGACATTCTCTATGGAATGAAATGATGAGCCGATGACGAGACTGAGAATACTGCAAAGCTGCTTGCTGATCCTGAGAACAAGTATTTTGTTCTCTTGTATCTTAAGTAGCGTTAGCTTTATGTCTAAGATGATTTTGGCAGACTGATCTTTTCTTATTTTTACACGAAAAGTGAAAGCTGTAAATGAATTGTGAAATATTAATCAGAGGTGCGCGTTTTAGGTCTGCTGGATCCTTGTGAGAAGGAGCCGGTCGATGCGATAGGAAGCATGAGTGCTCAGCAGCGAGAAGACATCACTGCGTCTGCGCAACATGCCCTCAGACTAGTCGCATTCCGGCAGATTCACAAGGTCCTGGGTATGGAACAGTTGCCCCCACCGAAATACAAGGGTAGCCGCTTTACTCGAAAACGACGACGTGATAATAGCAATGGCGAGGGTACTGATAGCGAGGCGTCGAAAAAGGACAAGAAGGCTGAGGAGATGAAGATGGAGACGGACGCCAAGTAGATCCACCAAAACATTCACTTTACTGATTAAGTATAATTTATATAAATTCTAAGAGACATTTGTCCCTTGTGTCAATTGCTTGTTTAAAGAAAAAGGCGTCGGTGAGTCGAAGAATTGTAGGGAGAATCAGAGAGAAAAGTTGGGAGCAGAATAGGGAAGAAGGTGAGAAGATAACAACGAGAAGCAACAAAGTCAAGATCGCAATAGGAACAGAAAAGAAGAGAAAACCTAGATGACGCGCGTAGTTTCTCTTGTAATATCCTTGTAAAAAGGGAAATGGACACAAGTCGTTCATATCAGGCGGCTCGCATATGTGAATATACGTTAATTGAGTTCTCCAATCAGCTTTATCGTATCGCATAGAACAGTGTGCCTGTCTGTCCATCTCGTATCTCTAGGACGACGCGCTCGACTGAATTTGCAGGAACAACTGGCATTAAGAAATCCTGCACGAACAGGCAATTGGTACGATTAACTCCGCCAGCACTAGGCTTTCATTGAACGAGACGACAGATGATTGATTAGTTTGAATTTATCTATATTTAGCTTTGTTCCAAAAAAAAAAGTCACAATGAGTTATACGAAGATTCAAGAGAATAAAATGAATCATGGCAGTTCATAGGAATCGAGAGAGAGATGATGTCCAGTTTCAGAGCAACGTGAATTATTGATTTATAAGTTTTCAATTTAAGCGTAGACGTAGTTTGTATCGAGACTTGATGTGTATGTTGTGTGTGTAATCGTACGAAAATGCAGAAATGAACCAAGCACCGAAAATTACTTAAACGATCGCGTTTAAACATAGGTTTTATAGATCGTGCGTTGACCCACGTAGAAGATTGCTGAAGAATTTAGTAGTTATTTTAGTGGCTCACTGTGAATTTAGGTGCTTTAAATGTTCGACGAGGGTTGAGCGCACGCGTTTACGATTCCTATCAACCTGACGTAGTTCGTGATTTTCGAAAAAGCAAATATGTCAAAATGATTCTTGAGAGAGACGTTTAGGAAACAAAAACTGCGCTGTTTTTTTTTTATTGAGAAATCATTTGGCATCCAATGTATGACTCTGCTGTTGTATTTTGAAACCATCATTGAATAAACCGAATATGTTTAAGAGAGCAATTACGTATCTTTGTTTAATTCAATTACCACATGCCCTGCATTTTTCATATATATCTTTGAGAATTTGCCTGAGTACCAATGACAGATGAATATTTGCAGTAGTCATTAAGAATGGTTTCAAAGTAATAGTAGCTTCAATACTTCTTATTTTATATGATATTTTTCATTTTGAATTTGATTTAATTTTCGTATGTAATGTAATGTGAAAAATGGTATCTGATTGTCAATTGACTTATGATTATACACACGCATACATGCTTAAAACGTATGCTGGCGTAATAAATCAATCGGCCACGTAAATTGTGTTTGATTAAAGTTTCGTTAAGTGATAACTGAATCTCCATTGTATTCTGCACGCTGTACTGGAAGGCAATTCGGTGTAAGATTTAAGATTTACGAGACAGACAGAAACACGTGATGTATCCTTTTTCTTTGTTAATTAAATAAATTTATAACTTGTAGAACTTACATTTTATTCTCGGTTTTATTTAAACTTTTGTTTATCGCTCGGATATGATTTTCAATTTTATTTATGACGGTTTCGAGGTTCCTAATTTCGTACTTCGTACTAATTAGTGCTCGCATATTTTCAATGTGTAACATGAATTGAAGGCATATATAGGTACGCATATATATAAAACTTATATAAATATAAATGAATGTCTAAGCAAATATTTCATTAGGTTTTACGAAACATGTCGCCGTTATTTTATCTCACACATTTAGTTCCGTTGTTCAATCATTATTCATACGTTGATAATATCTATAATCGTACTATTAAACACGTTGTAAATTATCCATGTAATATCTCAAATTGTACATTAAAAAAAGAAGAAAGATGAAGAAACCAATATGAAGAAGAACTGTAAGAGGATATGTGGGTTATTTAATTATGTATTCGCATTGCTGTTTGAAATGTAATCGCTCGAGAACAATAAATGTGTTTTGTTTCTCAAAAACGAGCATATTTATTATAGACTGAAATTGTTTTCAACAAAGCGTTGCACTTGTGGCATTAAATTAGGTTTCAAAATATCTCATTTATACGCATCGAGATAGCAGGCTTATGTTTTGATTAATTTAGTTTATCTGTATTTTTATTAGAATACTGGTACCCCGAGGTTTATTATCGTCGTAATATCACGATGATGAAATTCATGTGAAATTAACGTTTAGGTATGTAGATACATATGTATTACTGTTATGCTGCAATTGCTCGATGTCAGCTTTGTCTAACGGTCACAGTTCTATTATTAACGATACTTTGAAAGCATTTCATATTTAAACAGAAAAATACAAGTGGGTACTTCTCCTTTTTTACCTTACATATTTGAGATAGACGTTTAATAAAAGTATAAGCAAGCATCATTACTGACGTTACTTAACATTTACTCATTTATTTCAGAAATATTCCAGAATATTCGGATTCATTGTGGAATGAATAATGAATTATAACGAGGATAACTTTGTCATTTATAAATAAACATGTTTTTTACATATGTGGTATTGTGGGCACTATCGAACACCAGAAATTTCGTGATAGCGTTGGAAATATTTTATTAATGAATAGCCTTCGTGGATATCTGCAAGTGTTAACTACGACCTTGCAGCGCAATGAGTGCAAAAATAATCTGTGACTTCTGTATTGAATAGTCATTGCCATTGTCGAGTATTCTTGTCTCTAATGATAGAGACACGAATTTATCAGCCGTATCGCTTATTTCGAATGGCTAGAAATTCGCGTGATCGGGATCATGGTTATTTTTATGACGTCCAGCCTGTTGCGACTCGTTCGTAGAATATACGTAAACAGTTTGATTTGGCAGACTGCCTAATCAAATTTTCTTTTCAAGGAAATCAGTTTACGTAAGGCCACTGAGGCATGCCTATGTATATACAGCAAGAATCCTCACACGCGGCATCTCTGAAAAAGTGACAAGGTGCATATCTCTAGTCTACAGAAGATCATTTGGAAAAGTTTCTTCGTAAAAAGTTTTCATCAATTATACCATAAGGTAAAGTGTCCAATTTGAGACTGCCACTTAATTTTGACTCGATGTATGTGCGTACACATATGGCATTCAAGTAAATTTTAACAAACTTATTAGGGTCAGTAAATGAATTAAAGTTACCATTATCCAACAAACAACTGTGAGAAAATGAGAAGCAGGGCATTTTGCGATATCTTTTCATGTTGCATCAGCCATGTTTGACTCAGTGCTGAGTAATGAATAATGGAGTGACTTTACAAGTTTGACTGGAAGTCACGTAACGAGAGGCGCATAAAGTATCAAGACAGACATTTCTAAGTCATTAACTGTACAGAGGTATAATGATATAGTTAATATCAAATTCGTGTGTCACGAGATGTAGTCTTGTTACTTATGAATTTTAATTACGCCAGTGTACATACAAAGGCAACTGTGCTTCACAGAATATAATGGCATACATGTATATATGTGGATTAACTGTTATTAAAAATCGCTTTTGAAAATAGTAAACATAATATATAAATTTATAGCATCGCAATATTGTCAAACAGAGTGGAACGAACTTGATTAGTCTTTTGTTTGCAAAATATTGTGCTGCCATCTAGACTCTTACGACCAGAGATTCAAGGAAACACGCCTGATATAACATATACTTAAGACACGAGTTTGATAAATTCCTAGTAAAAAGACAGGTACGCTATTTTGGTAAATCAACAAACAGCAATATTGCGAATTCTGTGTTCACGAAATTTGCGTAGAAGAATATTCTAGACTACGCTTTGTTCTAGAAACCAATAAGATTCGTCAAAATCAGGAGGTCGTGACGTCATTGGTGTGATCCAATGAAATTTCACCACGGTTCTTTCTGACCAATAGTGTTTCGTCTTCAGTCATCGATTTAGTAGTGGGAGCGTCAATATATAAGTAGTGAACGCTTGAGCTCGAACCAGTTACAAAGAGTTTCTTGAAGCGTAGAAGTGTGTTTTACACGAGTTTATCAATTAGTCGTTCTCGAATTTCACAGCACATACCAGGTAAATGTCGACAGTATAGTTTCTTTGTAATCCATCTTTCTTGTAGGGGATGTATTTGGGTTTTTCACAGAAAGGTTTATAATTGAATTCGATTTTTTACATCGTGGTAGGTTTCTTTTGTCCTTGGGGCGTGAACGTCTTTTGACGCCATTGATGACTAGACATTATTCAACTATCACCCATGTTTTGTGAAGCTTATACTGTTGCAGTTTCATTCTATTAATGTACGAAAATAATGATTTTATATATTTCTATAAAATTCAGTATTTTTTGAATCTGTAAAAAATGTGGTGGTGCATTGATGCGTAAACTACGTAGTTCACTTTCATCAAAATGGCTGCCGCTGTGCCATGAATAAGCAGTTAAATTGAATAGCTCATATTCTTGTATTATTATATTGATTAGATATAACGTTTACTAAATTTCAAAATTTCCCGTTTCTGAATGGCTATTGCGTCTTAATTAATGTTAGTACAATGGGTTTTTTTTTTACGTATATTTAATCAGCTGTCCGCCATTTTATGGACGTCAATGCAACGTTATTGATTGAAAACTGTTAAGTTGACATTAAGCTTGTATTAGCATTTTCTTTGTATCGTTGTTTATGGAAAATATTTTTTTACAGTAAATCATGCAGATTTTCGTGAAGACTTTGACTGGGAAGACCATCACCCTTGAGGTTGAGGCATCTGATACCATTGAGAATGTTAAGGCTAAAATTCAAGACAAGGAAGGCATCCCACCAGACCAGCAAAGATTGATCTTCGCTGGAAAGCAACTTGAAGACGGCCGCACTCTTTCGGATTACAATATTCAGAAGGAATCCACTCTTCATCTTGTACTTCGTCTCCGAGGTGGAATGCAAATTTTCGTGAAGACCCTGACGGGAAAGACCATCACTCTTGAGGTTGAGGCTTCTGATACCATTGAGAATGTTAAGGCTAAAATTCAAGACAAGGAAGGCATCCCACCAGACCAGCAAAGATTGATCTT
>JARQTI010000336.1:133181-143282 GCA_030142655.1 Trachelus tabidus
TTCCTTTTCTTTTGGTTACTTCTAAATTTTTGTTATTAAATTTAAAGGCCTCGCTAGCCACTACGGCCTACGTAACAGAGAATTCAGTGAAATCGTAGTATAGATATCAAAATACATTTTACACCCTCGAGTGTACGTACCATCGTCAATATTGTCACGTCAGGCGTGCCATAAACCGATATAAATCTGAAAGCACAGGAGATAAATTCCCAGCGCGTTGAGAATCTCGTAAAAATGGTTACCATGAAAAATAATGCCATAACAATATTTTCGCAAATCATAGCCAGACCGCGAGTCAACAAACGGCAAAAGGTGGGAAGCCGTTACTATAAATAGGTTACGGAGCCATAAAATCAGCTCGCGGGCAATGAAAATGGTTTCAGGCAGAAATGATTAGCCTGACCTATACGAAGTACACGTACACCTACGATATCGTGGTATCCATGAAAATAAAAAATTCTCGTTTCAAACTTATTTTTTATCCCTGCGCAATTTTCTGACATTGATCAATGCTAAATTACGTTTCAGGGTCATTTCATCCCTTGTACCATGGAGTACCTTCAATCCATTTTATTCCGTTGAAGTTCTCTTCGGGACGACGCCGCCGCCATTTTGGTTTTCAGTTTCCTTGTCGAAATTTTCCGTCTACCTGTATCCGAAGATGATTAGATTTTGAAGGGCTTATTTCTAGATTTTTGCAATCGGTACCATATGCCTACTTTGGTTTATTATTTTATTATTTTTTTGCTATATTAGGTCCAGTTTCTAACGTAGAACTTATATATAGGCTTTATGGCGGAAGAAACAGCATCTATACGTTACCGCATACTCTCTGCTACTATGGTAGGGCTGAGAACTCAGACTCCGAGATACATACACGGATTCAGTCTCGAAGCGCCAGCCTTGCTGCCGAGCCGGTTCACTCATATCGGCATTGCCGTCCTGCCTGTGCGATCATTTTTCCATCCTAGCCACGTGTTCGTGCCGATCGCGACGATTTTTTGAATGAAAACTTAACACGATCCGGTCAGTCTGATCGTTACCCGCATCACGATCTTATTGGATTTACATAGTGGTGTGAACGCTTGCGAAACTTAAGATTATAAAAATTATTTAGCGCGGGGATTCCCCTTTATCGCGCTCAGATATTCGCGCGGACGCACACGGAAAATGTACTGCCAAGCGCAGTGCATGGTTTGGTTTTGGTAGTTTTTGTCATTTGTGTTGAAGTGATTTTTTTTACAAGGAAAATTTTCCAAGATGAGACAACTAGCTGTTATAGGGTTGCTTCTATCTGTCTTTGCTGCAGGTAACACTTTCTTATTGATTTATCCAATTTTTTCAATATACTCTCCATTTTTAATCATCGCTCAGGACTTTACTAACAGATATATTTCTTGAGCAGTTTTATTGCTCTGTGAATGTATCGTGCATGTTTTATTTATTTATAAAATTTAATGACTACCGTATTAAACTATTAAATGACTCCAACACAGACATGATATTTCATTTATATTCATCGATTACAAAATTTAGTACACTCAATTCCAATTTTTCATGCGGAATTCATTCCTAAAGCTATTACTGGGACAGTACTCAGTATAGGAAAGCGATCAAGATCTCATGAAGATATTAAAATAAAGAACGGTAACTCCCATAGGATTATTATGTCGCGAAGGGGAGAGAGAACTGAATCATTTATCAAATGGAAAAAAAATATATATACACAACAATACTCGAAATTTTATCAAAAGTAGGATAATTTCCAGAATCACAGACTCGCACGATTAATTGTCTGACAGTAAAATTTTTTTTCAAAGAAAATCAAAGAAACGTAACGGCAAGTCGTAATTTCAAAGACAAAAGACAGGGATCAAGATCAATCTCCTAATTGTGTAAGAGGAAGTAAAAAATTTGTTAAAACAAATCTACGAAAAAAAATAAAACCTTTGCCAGTTAAGTTTGCGCTGTGCGCAAGGTCCCACGTACCCTGTACCCTGTAGTATAAATCGTATGGGCACGACTGTATGCACTTGGTGCAGGAAGGAGCGGATCTTTTATCTTGTGTCGACAGCGCTGCGGCTTTATTACCACAGTAAATATCCAAGATAATTTCTTCTGCTTCATCATAATTTTCGTATATGCAGTCCGTGTGTAAAAAAAAGTAAAGGCCCAGAGGGTGGAAGGGAGAGAAAATAAAAATAAATTGGGTTGCCAACGGGATGTTTTTGAAAATGATAAGCCATTCATGCTTTATAAGTAAGGGTTGAAGATAAGACGAGCTACTTCCATGCTTCTTTTTCTCCATTTCTTTTTTCTTCTTACTCCGCTACTCTTCTCCTCCCACCTGTCAGGATACATAAACGTCCTATCGTTCGTGGTAAGTAGATTTTGAAGGAACCTGTATCCGCAGGGTATTCCGGTCTGCCGTGATAATAATAAATTGTATTTACCAAAGGCGCAACCGAAGCCAACCCCTCCCCCCACCCGCCCCTTCCGTGCCCCTTGGTACAAGCACGTGAGTGCCGTATAAGCTGACGACTAAAAATATAACTCCAAGCGCCAAAATGGAAACAGGGATAATCCTTTGAACCTGTTAAAAATTAAAATTTTATATGTGTTCCGTAAGTCTCGCCGATAGTTTTTAGGAACACCTAAAGCGTATGAAATGTTTTGGCGGAAAGCCTCAGGAACGTCAGAGTAGTCTGATAGGTAAATTTTTCTCTTTTCTTTTTCAATTTCTGAATACACAGAAGCAGTTGGTGTGGTTCTTGGTATGTTGTCAGAGTACTAGAAAAATTATCACCAATTAGAAACCACCTGAAATCCATGTCTGTTAACACCTCTCTTGTTTGGTTTTATAGGTTTTTTTTTCTTTGAGGTGGTGTTACTCGTTCTGAAATATTTCGACTACTAAGGAATCCATGCTCTTCCACGATAATAAGGGTGGGTTGTGGCAGCTATTCTTTGCTTTTTTTCTTGTATTGAATTTCAAGTGGAATCGTTAGGGTACACGACTTCTGTGAACTCTGGCCATCTTAGTCTCTTTCTATCAGCTTAAAGGTCCTTTACACGTCGAGTCTCTTGAAGCCACGAGAGTTCTTCAGAGCGTTTCTCTTGCACTCCTTTCCCTGCCATTATACTCTATTTTCTTTTGTGCTTCTTCGTGTCTAGTGGTTCGCTCGGTTAAATATAGAGACGTAGAGTCTATCTTGCTGACAGACAAAAGTAACTTGTTGCTATTAACAGACGAGGGTCGAATTCAGAGGAGGAACTCGCGGTCCGTCCTTAAATTATCGTATTGTCACGCAACGAGAATTTAAAGACTAATTCTCCAACTCTGTCTCTCTTACTCTTATTCTCCATCACAGTGAACCCGGCTGAGAGAGGAAGTCTAAAGTGCTGAACTATTCGTGAAAATAAAAAGCTACCTCCCCTCTTACGTTCCTTCCTCGTAGCTCGTAAGGGCGCGTGAGGTAAAAAAAAAAGGAAAACAAGTTTCAAACTCAAACAGATTACGTTGCGACACCCGGAATGTTTTTCGTGTCACCCTAACCCAATCCTGTTTACATGGTCTTGCTCGACGTGACAATTAGTCGGCGCTGAGCGAATCCGCACGATCTATTTAAACGCGGTCGGAATTTATCTTTTAGGGCAAGAATATTTTTATTTAATATCTCTTCAATTGAGATAAACACAGTGGATTTTGTGTTTCGAAGTTAACTTAATTATTTAATGCCAATGACGTTCACGTTCGTCGCTTTCCGCGCGTCTTAGGAATATGTATGATTAACACTTGGGACCTGTACCGAAGAGCAGTGGACGAGAAAATGGAATTGAGAAAATTTTCAATTTAATTATTAGTGATTTTCAGATTTTTATCAACTTGAAATCTCATCAGAATAGTTTATCTGTATGTGTGAGTCACAAAACCAAAAGCGACTTTTTAAATAATTTAATGGAATCAGTTAGGATTTAAGAATTTTTTTTATCAATAGATATGAATTTTCTTATTACTATAGAATCTAAGGGTGAATTGTATCGTCAGAGTCGACCAATCGATTAGATATTATCGAAACCCCTTCTATTTCTTTGTATCTCTCTTCAACCTTCTATACTATAGCTTTTACTCATATAAAATACAAGCCGGATAAGCCGAGTTCGAATAGCACCAATACAACTTCCAGTCTGTGCACACTAAATATTCGCGAATTCACGTAATCATCGTCTGGACCACTTGAGCGGCATTCGTATTGATCGATTATCGATCAGACTTCATCGTGCACATAAGTACCTGCTTAGGATATTTTATATTTGGTTGCGAAATAGAAATACAGCAGTATCGTTCCCGATAGCACGTTTCACTGTCAACTTATTGTTGGTAAAAGAATAATAGAGGAAGTTTACACGGTCTTTTGTAAATTTCTTTAAAATTCAGACAGAAAATCGTTTTTCACAGTTGTCACTCTGTTTACAAAATCTTACGTTTCTCCGCAAATTGGATTTTTTTTTTCTTTACTCTTGTCCCCATCTTTTCATCGGATGTAATAAATCCAGCGAGAGTCCGGATTCCCTTGCTTTATAGAGCCGTCGACTAAGGGCCTGGAGCCATTCGAGTATCTATCGTTTTTTTCCATCGATACGTTTCACTCTATATATGGCGTTGATATGTAAATAACTTGTTGAAACAAGGATACACAAATATACGTAACGCGTAGTGCGCTATGTTTGAGAATTTAAAGAATTTTATAATAAGCGAATCAGTCGATATACACAACTGTTTATATATACGGTGCCAAAAATTTATCAATCACGAAAATATGTATTGTGATAAAATTGTATAATGAAAGCCGTCATTGGTGCTTTGACAACATATAATTTTATCGTACAAGCTTTGAAATTTACAAACTCATGAATTTGTTTTACACTATTTTTATTCTACACAGAGTAAGCCAAATGTACAGTAATTATTAATGTGGTCGACTCAATTTGTTTTATTCAGCTTTCATGTAGAAGTTGAGCATGTGTGTGTTGTAATTAAAATAGTTTAATATGGTGTAAGCTAAGCTGTATATGTGGTGTTTTAGTTCACGACCAAATCTACTGTGCTCATTATATTTTCATCAGTCAGACATTCGAAATCACTCAAGATATTAATGATTTTCTGTCTCATTGCTGTTTATCGTTTATCATAAATATTTTCCATGATCATTACTCTTCCCATCTTTGTATACGTATATATGTATGCACACGTGACAACGTGCAGGTGACTTATATAGTATATAAAGATTGTATATATAGCTATGGCTTAGACTTTCTTTTAAATAATTTTTTAACGAGATATCAATCCGTCACCCTTTTGTAAACCTCGTCGATGAAGGTTGCGACAAAAATACTGTCGACGTCGTCACGACTAACGAGCGACTCGTTCATAATTAACAGGAGTCTTTAGCGCGACGAGCGTCGCGACGCTGGGACCCTTGAAAACACGCCCTTAAGTCATTTACCGAAGTAGAGAACAATGAGGTCTCATGGCGAAATACGTTCCCGGTATCTTACGTTCCTCGGGCCTCTAGCCGAATTTAGTCTACATCAGAATTTCTATGGGTTTCTTATACCTTGATTACCGTCGATTAAAATTCAATGCCAATGCGGTTAATTGGCTTTATCGAATTAACGATGCGATAGAATACGATCATTTAATTCATATTTGGTATCAAGATTTGTGCCACAATGTAGTATCTATTTCTCCATTCTTCGATCTATTACAGTAATTGAATCCAGTTTTTCCATTAGGAAAGTTTACGAAGTGGATGGATTAGTTCTGTGGACTGACGCTAGGACCGAACAGCGCTGCTTTGTTACCATGGTAACCATGAAATACTGTGAGAAATACTGTGTAATTTAGTGAGTGAATACCAAGTTGATAAAACTGAAACATAAAAACATACATCGTACGTAGTCACATAGGTGTGATACACGTTAAAATAATAATTATAAATTCGCTGGGAGTCGTAATTTATTATTTTCAAACAAAGGTAAATGGTAAAAAGCGAAAAGAAAAGAGAATGAGTATGCGGGGAGAATTAAAGAAAAACCATTTGTGTACTTTACGGTTTCCTTAGTCGAAGAATTATCCAGGTCAGCCGTAATTTCGCGATATTAGCAAACCCCGTATTACAAGCTCGACTTTACCTTATCATTTAATTTTCGCACCAGCTACTTCAATTATTAAATCCCCTGCCGACCTAAAGACACTCTGTACCCTTGACGTGTTTAAAACTCCCTTTAAAAAATGAAGATCAAATCTGTAGCTCGGCGCATTAATATAATACGTATTTCAAAGTCATCCTTCGCATAGCTATCGAGACACGGAGCCGAAATTAAACGGAAGCTGCCGAGGGTAGAGAAAGAAATAAAAAGTACTACCAACAAAATTGAAAAAAAAAAGTACAATAAGAAGCAGAAGCAACGAGCGATGAAAAAAAATTCAGAGAGCGACGAAGCACGAGGTGAAGCTGAGATCGAGACGGGCTCGGTGTATTAATTGAATCGGTAATTTGTGCGGTATGTGATCGGAGTCCTTAATTACAGCTGTCTGCTCGGTGATGGAGGGTTTGGTGGTGCGCCTGTCCATCCGTCGGCTCTGTCCGTCTGTCCATCCGTCCGTGCGTATCGACTCGTAACGAGGGATCTAGTAGTGAACGTGCCTGACGTGAATATTTTCATCGCATTATCAATCAAGAATTAACAGATCGGTATATACCAGCGGACCCGACTTAATCCTCTGATACGCATTTGGATCGGAATCCCCGGGTAGAGAAAAAAAAAGAGGATATAGAAGCAGAATGCGAAGAAGAAGAAATGGAAGAAGAAAAAAAGAAAAATAATACGGTGAGAAATCTGTATCGTTCACTTTAACGTTTTGGTCTTTATCTCCTGTTTACTTGCTACCCTTGGGCGAGGGTGGCGGCTGGACCGGTAGATGGGGTTGGGATATGGAATAGGATCAAAGGCGGTTCTTGTTTTCTGACATTTTACACGCTCTTTTTATATTCCATGACTGTTTCCTTTACGACTCTTCTTCAACGACCATGTCCTTTCTACACTGCACTGCGATATTTCACGGCTGCTAATTTCAATGCAGGAATCGCTGCGAAAAGGAATGCGATTAAATGTTATCGCGCTGATTTACGAACGAGGCGTCGCGACGCTCGAGCATTACGGTAATGATTTTTGAGTTGTAATTGATTCGACAATTACTTGGAGGAACTGGGTAAAGATATATATGTGTCTTAGGAATATATATATATATATATATACATTGGAAGTTAAAGGGACCAAAGGAAATGAAGGAAGAGAAAAAAATAAGAAATGAATGTCAAGTCATATGTCTGTACGACATGTGACCCTTGTGGACATTCCGGCTCCTTGCATCGGGTATGTCGACTGCCACTCGGACTGGTCGTTGTAATTCGTTCTTAAAATATGATTTTTTTTTCTCTTTTTACCGCAAGGGTCCAGTCGCTTCCCTCGAGGGAATAATAAACTCCCGAAGTGAGCCTAATTTCAGACACGAACTGAGACCGGACGACGAGCTGTGAAACGTGGCCGTGAACTCTTTACCGTTTTGTCCATCGCTCTCTTGCGATTTGGAGTCTTCCTGACGCCTATGACTCTCAGGGGTTCTCAATTGGACTATTGCACACGGGGAACGATGAGATCTGAATGAATCTGCGAGTTTCGTAGGACCGTGAATAATAAAAAGAAATTAAAAAATAAAAATGAATCTGAAAAGATTCTGTCGTGCAACGTAATACTCGGCTTTCTAAATCATCTTCTTAGGTCCTGGTAATCCGATAGAATTGTGCTAAACGATAGTAAAAATGTTGCTGCGGTTTAGAAACTACACGACGACTGCCCATGACCAATGCCAAGAGTACTATCGATCTTGACAGGCAGCCGCGACCGCGATACGCATCATGAAAGTGCACCCACAGTATGTAGAATCTAATGTGTACAAATGACACGAATGTATGAATCTTAAATTTTTTGTATATTGAATTTTCGCTAATTTTGAATTTCACGTGAATTTTCATCATGGTCTTTAACTTTTTTACGTCGTTTTCTTTATTCAAATGCCCTTTATTAATTTTAAACATTTTATCGATGTATTCAGGTATTACTCACAAACTTATTGCTGAAGAAATTCTGTTTGAACCTTTTTTTTTTCTTTGATAAATCCATCGAGTTTTCTCCTTGTATTTCTTTTCCGGATACGACAAGGGGAATGGAATTGGAATCCTGCTCCGAGAGGATTTTTGCGGTTTCCTAAATCCACGAGGGCTGCCGAGGAATTATCTTGGCTTACGTACTCCCGGTGTATCGAGTACGTATAGGAATTGAGGTTAGGTATTTTATGATATACTTATCACATACGAATTTTGAAGTTATGTGGATACGCGGATAGTCTTTTGAAGTATAAGGTCATGCGTTCCTTTCTCCTGTGGGTTTTCCTACTTGCCACCGTGTATGGCGATGGAAGCGCGACTTTGAATTATCGGGTTGAAAAATTCACGCAAGACGCATCGCGCATCTGGTGGCTGCCAAATGGAAAATCCCTGTCCGCCATGATACTCGGCCGAGTAGGTAAAGTGAAAAAGTATGTGAACCAGACGAAAATAAATAGTCACGAGAGATCTACAGAGCATCGTGCACACCTTTAAAGCAGAGTCACTTCAGATTAACCATGAGTAAATGATGACGACGGTCTTATTAAGGTAGACCTGATGATTCTGCTCATCCGTTGAATACCACGTGCCTTTGATCATCGAGTGAGATCGATGCTATTATGATTCGCAGCATCTTCCCTGTAGCTAATTAACGTCGAGTACCTACTCGGTTCAAGTTCCTGGATCATACTGAGGCCACTGTATTCTTCATCGTATTTATATATTTTTTCTTATTCCAAAAGAAATTTCTTTTCTTTCTCTTCCGCTGGACCACTTTACTCTCACCTCGGACAGATGTCATCTTCTTTGTCGATAGAATTTTTTGCTCTCGTTAACGTTTGATTGGCGCCTTGAGTGCGGTTTTTACCTCTTCTTAGATCCTCCAGTTGTAAACCGGTTGATCTCATATATGATCGGCGCCGACGAGTACCGATCGTAATTAACTCATTCAGCCAAAGGTCGCTCCCGAGTGTCTCTCTGGCACTTGGACAGACGCCTTGCTCCTTTTTTCTCTCGTTTTTTGTTTTCAATGATTTTTCTTCGTCCCGCTCTTTCGCGTCTCAGTTTATTTGCTGCTTCTTTTTTGTCCTACCCTCACTACCCGCAACGGAATTCTGCGCGGGTCTCGCGATGATTCACCGTTGCTGAAGAAGACAAACATCGTCGCGCTGGGTCAAGCGAAAAGGAAGGGAGAGGATCGTTTTGATGTAGATACAAAAAAATAATGCGTAAGACGTTACAGAAGTGGACGCCCCTACTTGGTAATCGTGTGAATATGACATTGCGCAATGGGCAAACAAGCCCAAGTAATACCGATGGCCTGACGTCTTTATCATTAAGTCAGATGTTAAATCTGCGGCTTCGATCATGAAAACCGGCAATGGGCGACGTGTGACTAACGGCTGCTAAGACGTCGTTGACTGCCGAAGTCATCGACACGTGGTGACGTTAAATTCTTGATGGTACATCTGGCAGTGATAGTCAGGAGTTGAAATTCTTCATTGGCAAGTAAATTTTTCTTGCCATTTCCTTTTTTTTTTCGAATCTCCATTAATCATAGATTTAATTGAATGTACGTTCTTATGTCGAGTGACGTAATCTCTCTAATGACATTGGATCTCACGGTACAATTGGCTCTTGTAGATATCCTGGGTCATTTTCATAAATCGTATATAACCTCAAAATGGTAATACGGTTTCAGCATTTGATATTACCGTGCGATATCGTGCAAGAGCATTGGATGGAGTCCATTTTGATTTCTACCGGGCAGAACAAGCAATAGTAATCCGAAGTACGATTCAGATCGGATAAGCAGGGGACACGAGGAATCTGTATTCGATCTGGCTACCGGTAAAGTGCCATTCTGTGT
>JARQTI010000336.1:146266-156939 GCA_030142655.1 Trachelus tabidus
AACGAGCCGTGTTACCATAGACTCACGATCCGGCATATTCGTAAGCAAATCAATGCTGAATTGATTGAAATATTTTCTTCGGTATTTATTACAATCGCGAGGACAGATGCGGCAGTGAATTTTATAAGGTCAATGAACTCTGTTGTATATTGCTTTTAGGTTATATTAGGTATATATATATATAATTGCCATAAGTGAAAAGCAAAGAAATATTTTAAGACTTGCAGCTGCGGTAGGTCCTACCTGACCAGTATTGGATATATACAACTTCTCTCTACAGGTATACCTATGTACGTATTTTGCGAGAAAGGAACTGGCTGTCAAAGAATTTCATACGATGCCGCCAGGCACAAGGAGCTTTAGGATAAAAGTGACAAAACTTTAAATCTGTGAAGGATTATCTGAAGGCTTTCTCAGGACGATTTTCAAAGGACGGGACCACCCAGAAGATCCAATGCGTCCCCCTGATACTAATGTAAGAGATGGATAACATTCAGTGGAGAGGAGGAGGGGGAGAGAGAGAGAGAGAGAGAGAGAGAGAGAGAGAGAGAGAGAGAGAGAGAGAGAGAGAGAGAGTGTTAAATTAACGATGAAGTATAAGGGATAGAAAAATTCGCAATTGAGAATAATTATTGCGAGTAATAATAAATTGCAAGGTACTAACCTTTACTTTTGTGCTATTATGTATAAAGATACCAATTAAATTTTTAACTGCTGTTTATGTTACGTAATGAGTAGTCGTATCTTTTCTTAGAGTAGAAAGTTTGCTTTAAGGTTGATTTTCGTGAAACTCTTGTCGCGAATTTACCTTAGCTATGTATTGTATATATGTATATCTGTATATAGATTTTATATATCAGAGCTTGAACTATGTATCATGTATTACGTGGTATTGTGTATCGTGGGCTGATCGATAATTACATGTTACGTTAATTAAATTGAAAATTAGATTTCTAAAAATTTACCACCGATTATTTGTTCCTGTTGTGATAATAAATTATATAGACTTCTGATAAGGAGGTGGGTTCACACCTTAAGGAAGCTTTATCTTATGAGGCTGTGAGACCTTATTGCTTTCCTTAGAATTCACATGAAATTCGTGACACTCGCAAATATTTGAACCTACGGTAGATAAATTGTAGCACAAACCTTCATTCCGTTCTTTACTGCGAAGAAAATCTTGTGGTACCACGGTTACCCGAAAAATAGAGAAAAAAATTTTGTAAATGTCATTTTCGAGTTTTTAGGAAATTTGGTAAAAAATTGTCCTACAAGAGCTATTAAAAATTGCGAAATTTACGAAATTCGAAAATCTCACATTTTTGTCCGAAACAAGTTCACAATGTAAAATCCAAACTTTCAGGACGTTTGATTTCCGAATGATCTTTTTTTTAAAAAAATATCAACCGTATCAACCATATTATCAACCGTTAAATTTTATTTTCGGCTTTACTTTCACCGCGACAATTTCTACGCTCAATTATCGCGCCTGCACTTTAGCTTAATATATGGAAATGAAACGCATTGCCTGAACTGTATACAGCATATATGTATACAGTATATATATATACATATATAAAACTGCCTATATCTTCTTGAAGCGAACGGTTTACGCGCAACGAACGATCAGGGTTTACCGATCTATGCAAATCCATCCGTACAGGTTAATAAAGGCCGTGTGGGCCGCGTACGTCTTGCACAACCAATCGAAAGCATCATTCGTGGTCGATCTTGATACCGTAGTGTATATATACATATCTAAAGTTATGGGATCGCTGAAAATGATATAAGAATCGTCGCCGTACGAGGATACCAGGTGTACAAGTAATTTTCAGCGATTTTGAAAGAATCTGATAGGAAGAGATAATTTTTTTCGACTTGGCATTATCTTAAAGATGCTATCGTTTGCGCATGGGAGTATCAGGCGCCGTAAAATATTTCCTGGAAGAAATATGACCTACGCCCTTCGGCACTAAAACTTAATAACACGGCATCATGTATGCGCCGGAGATTCAACGAAATTGAGACATTGCAAACACGAGATAGGAACGTAATATACGTCCATGACAAGACACGCCTTTTCGCGTACCAAGACTGGGACGAAACAATGGTTACAGTAGACTGCCAAATAATTGTTAACATTAATTGTTAAAGTTGACAGTTTTTGAACACGTGGCAGAATTTATAATAATAATAATACCCCTGACGGTTGGCCGTGCCGAGAACAGTTTAAGGTGTTAAGCGATGCGGGAAACAATGAATGTGGTAAAAGTAATCTTGCCCTGTAAATTAAATGGGATGCTGTGGTCCTTTCAGTAATATTTTCTTTGAATTAAAATTTTTTGTCCTTTGCATTAATTTTGAACCGTAGCTGTCAACTTGTTCAAAAGTCATTGAAACGCAGGGAAAATGCAGTAGCATTTTATTGTCAGCTCTTGACTCCCATGTCAATGACCCTTTCGTGCGTGTAAATTTGACTTGCGTTTAATTTTCCAATTTTTTTTATCATTCAAAAATCATCCGTCGCTTCGTTTGAACCGCTTGAAAATTAATTGCTTGCCGAGGACGCTAATCGATCTTCGTCTATCGGTGATATCTATCAGCACCTAAAGTTCTATTTTAATGGATCCAATAAAAGCCAAAGGAAGATATATCCAAGTGGTTAGCTTTATTCATACCGGTAGTGCCGTATCTAATGTTTGTTTGACCGCATGGAGCGAGCAATTATTTATGGTGGCATGTGTGGTCGCTACTATAAGGTTTGACTGCGTACAATTTGAGATTCGAAAGAGCATGAAATTTCCAATAAACCACACCAACCTCGTTACCCCATAGGTACACAGGGAGGCACCTGAGCAGAGATGCATCTTCCATGAGAAATCATTGAGAATACCTCATCCGTATAATAAGGCGAAGCAGTTATCCTGTATAAGGATCACTTTTCACTCAGCTACCTCTAAGGCTTTATAATACAACATAGTATATCTATATGTGTATATATAACCTGCATAAATTCACTATTGTAGAGACCAATTTTCTTAAGCGTCTAAACCTTAGACGCTCTTATCATTCAATTAAAATTTAATATTTATCTAGAAAGTAATTATAATGGAGTAAAAAAATTTCTAAAAATTACGTGCTTTTTTACAAATTTATTCTTTGTGACTGTTTATATAAAATATGCTCTCTTCGGATTCAGGTTCGTTAGCTGGCTGTCCGCCAGTGGTGGCACCGCAATGGGGCGCTGTACGAGAAAGAGTCCTGAAGGATGGATCCTTGCAGACAGTCTACTCCTGCTCACCAGGAAGACGATTAAAGGGACGCAGGATCCTTACGTGTACGAATCACGGTTGGGATCATCCGGTACCAAAATGCGTATCGTTTGGTAAGCTCTTTTTTGTTTGTAAGTTTGGTAAGTTCTTCTTTTAGTAGCGATTTCATTGAATGATGTTTATCGCTCTGACGTGGCTACTGTCGTAATCAATATTGACTGCTAATCGAGTTTGTAGTAAGTGAATGAGCGAGGAATGCGAAGGCGTTCTTTGTCATCGAACCTATACGTTTATATTTAATATTACTATATATATATTATAATAATAATAATGCAGCCATGAAGTTGAATGGAAAAGCTGATGATGTACCTTCACCTGCAAAAGTGCTGCCCACGTTGATTCCATTGAAAAGTTAGCAAAGTGGGTGAGTCGCAGTGATTCCATTGAATGACGTTTAAATCCCCTTTAGTCAATATATATTTAGATATACAAGAGACTAAAGAGATAAGGCCATAGAGAGGGTTTTTTGTTTAAGGTAGCAAGATATCTTTAAACGTAACCGGACACCGTTTCACGTTTATCTCGATTACAGTAAATATAACGATAAGGACGTTAACGCCAGACGAAGCATAATTAGCCAACGTTAAAAACCGATAATTTTTTTCATGAGTTACCAAGAAGAGATCTCAGCAGTGTCCGGTTAATGGTGTTAGCGTGTCCGTGGATGAAATTAATTTCTCTTTCGTTGGTACCCTTGGCTCATATGCAGCATCCTCTAAAGGCCATTAGAGAGTCCCCGGCGAGCTGCGTGAGACGTTGCTTCCTTTATTTCCATGACCCACCTCTTCTTTCTATTGAGTCTTTCTTGCTCCTCTGCCCTTCTTTTTTTTCTTTATCATTTTCCTCAAACAGTGCCTTCCTTTGCTTTTTGGAATGAGACGTCGACGTTATATACGTTTACGTAATTATCGTAGTAGGCGATCAAGAACTCTCGAAGGCCCATTAAAACGCGACTTTCTTCGGACATAGATAAACCACTCGAGGGTCGAATGGATCGTGAGAGGCAGGTTTTTTCGACAAGGTTACAGAAAAGGGTAGTTACCTTCTTCAGTACCTTTTTCAAGTTTGGTAGAGACCATTCAAGGGCTCACTATGTAGCGATCCAGGATGACGAATGATCGAGGATTATGATTTATCGCTGGTTATCAGTAAGTTTCGGCGGTCTTATCGGATACTTTTTTCTGTGCAAAATTTGACACCGACTATATCTGTACGGTGTCCTATATAAGTAGACATTGGTAAATCGTCAATATGTACCGGGGAAGATGCTGTTGGATCTTCCTTGGACTAACTTGAAGCAGGCTGAGGTCAGAGGTCAATCCTTATTCCTCTGGTGGGACTTTACGTTCGTGAATCGTCGGCAGTCGTCAAAGACTACCCAGGGTCAGGGTGCATACCCTTAGGCTCTTTCGACTCGCCCACACGAGGCGACACGGCGACCGATTCGAAACTAGAGCCTGGGTCGTAAGCGAGAGAGGAATAAACGATTGTGGAGATGAAATAGCCAGAGGGACCGAGAGAGGGAGAGGGTAAGGACGCATTAGAGCAAGAGAGAGGAGAGTAAGATTTGTTGGCTGTAAAGAACGACCCAACCGAACAGCCTCCCTCGCAGGCACACAGTTGCCATTGTTTTCAAATCTCCAGGTGAAAACCATTAATGTCAAACCAATGAGAGTTTGGAATTTTGCTAGACGATCGGATCGGCCTACGCGCCAGTGCTTTTACCGAATGGTTGGTGAAATTTGATTTTTTACATTTGTGACTAATGAAATGGACTTAAATGATTCCAGTTACTGAAAATTTAGTTCTTTGAAAATATAAGAAAATTTCATTTTTATCCTTCGCTAGGGTCTTTTTGAGCTCTGACGTCACTGGTACCGGTTTGAGTGCCGAGATTAATTATGGATGTAATATCAAATTTTTTATCTCATTTTTTAATAACTATGTTCCGTTTCACGCGAGTCTCTAATCAACGTATAATGGTCTCTCAAGGCGCACACTCATGATACCTCTTCTCTATAGTCAGGTTAACGTGATTAATCGTTAACTATTATCTGCCTGCGGACCGCCCTTTTAACCTTTGGAAAATTCCTAATCTCGAGGAACATGCTGCGCTTCGGTTTATAATTGGCGACTGAACTCGATTCGCACTAGTTCATTTTTCTCGAGGGATTTCACTATTTTAGCCAGGAATCTCCTCGGCTCTTCTCACTCGTTAATTTTACTTCGGTCTTTATACTTAAACGTTGGCAGCTCCTCGCGTCGATTAAACTTTTCCATTAAGCTCGCTCCTCGTTTCTGCACGGTGACGACTCCAGGGCATCGCCTTACAATGGGCTTTAAGTTTTTTGATTTATTTAACATCCATCCTTCTTCCGTCAGTTCATTCACTGTGCTATACTTTTAAGCTCGCCACCTTCCTATTACGACAAATGCCACTCTTGCGATGCGGTTTGGAAAAGCTTTACCAATTTCCCAGGAGAAATACGATCGGCTATACCTATACCTGTATATACTTACCACAAGAAATGAGTAATACCTCGTCACGGTTCATTTTGTAACACTTTCGTGCCAGATTTTCTGATATATGACTTTTGTGATTTCTACCCTGTATAAATTTATATTTCCTTTCTCTTTTTTTTCTTTTCTTTTTATTTCTATTGCTGCATATATCATCTCAGTCTGCCAGTGCAATACGCACAGTGCGAGATCGAGTGACAATTTGAATGGATTAAAACGCGTCAGATGCGGGATTGGATTTTATTTCATATATATTATATACACCCTATATAGTAGGTTAGTCCATCACGTGACCCTTTTACGAAAATGAGACTTTATATTTTTCACATTTTTTTTCGCCCAATGTTAAAGCAAATATGTGTCTGAAAAGTTTTCTTTTTTTTTCTGAAACAGTAAATCGTATCCCAGAAACTGACGTGTAAGTGCGACTGACAAAAGTCTTAAGGCGAAGATGTTCGCTCTGGTAATGGATGAACAATGTGGATGCTGGAGGCGTATACATATATGTTCCGCAGCAGGACGTCAAGTGGAGGCGGATATTTGTTAAGCGAAGATGCTTGGCGTCTTGCAGGTTCGGAATATAGAGAGTCATGAGAATTGCCAGTGACGAATCGCACGGGCACCGACACCACGTGATTTTCGATCGCTGGAGTCATGAGTTTCGAAATTGAGTCGTATGGTGATTCGGCAGAATCATCGCTCGATAGGAGAAATAAATTCCTCACTGATAAGGAAGATGGATCTTTGATCAAGGATTAAGAATTTTTTTATTGGGATTGGTATTTAAAAAATTTTTTAAATTCCTAACGACATTGTGGTGCCTTTCGGTTATTGATCATTGCGAAAATAATATTCAGCGACTGAACAAGGACGGTCAACAGTTCAGGGCGAGGCGATCGATCATATATTTATTGGCTCTCTCATCTTTGGGCATTGCCACTGATAGGGATTATGACTTGCCAATATGTCACAATGAAATGATGCATGGGCTATCTTGGTGACCCGATTGACACTGGTTTCTTGGAATTGCGTATAAAATTTGGCGTGACGGTCTTGTTAATTTTTATTATTTTTTTTTTCCTTCAATTTATCAGCATGTAACGATACTGCGTTTTACTTCCTGCAATTTATCCAATTGAACATTTCATTTTAAATAAGAACATTAAAGTACCAGTAAAACTGTCTTACGAATACAATATTATGGGGAAGGGTCGGCCATTTTTCTTATTATCATTCTGCAGTGTATTCTTCGACTAGGTTCACACAATACTTATGCGGGATACTGTGTATACGTCTTCGCCAAGTCGTGGGCTTAGAGTGACAATAAAAAATGAAAGAATAAAGTTACTCCCTAAGACCCGAGAGTCTCGACTATAAAAACTCGCCGTAAGGTTAATCCACGTCACGATTACGCAACGTCAACGGCGGTTTCTGTAACCCGGAAAAAAAAGAGATTGGACAATAAGAAACCCGTCTAGGATCCAGACAAATCGTATTTTTGCCATCGCATCCTACACACCATGGCAAGTCGTTTCAGGAATATGTACTGATTTACCTGAAAATATTGCGAAATCACCAAACCATCCAGTCAAGTAATTTCCGGTGTCGGGCATTGTCGTAAGTAGTATACATACCGAGAGTGACGGTCAAAAGTCACAGACAAAGAGTAGGTATCATAACGGTGGTTCACAACGGGCGATATTTGTCAAGACATTAGCAGGACGCATTGTGCAATCAGCTTAAGGAATATTCCACAGTGTGTATTTCCTAAAATGACGACGGGCAGTTAAAAATTTTAAAAAGAAAAGAATCGATTGTTTTTTGTTTTTCTAGAACCGAAAGCACTTAGGTATGACGATAATAATAATGATACGCTTCCGTATGACGAGATGAATGACTTGAAGACACAGTCATGCTTTCACTGGAATAATCAGGGAGTTTGATTAGAGAAGCCATAACGAATGAAGAGTTTAATATGGCTTTTGAATATGGTTGCTAATTATCAGTTTTCTGTGTGAGGACTACTGGATCGTGAGAAGGATATATATATATATACACGCATATACATGTTTATTATACGATAGAATGCTGCGGGATGATGAGATTAGTTGTCGCGTGTGAAAGTAGCGCGTTAATATCAAATCGTTTAGATAAGAGAAGGCTGAGAATGGTTTTGCTTCTTAATATGGTAGTGCGTTACGCGGTTGCTTAATAATAGATGGCAGCTCGATCGTGATTAAATTTTGAGACGAAGCAGTGTTGACAATTAAAAGCGTTAGACTGGCATACCAGGGTTTCGATAGTTTTTTTCATTTAGAAAGATGAAGAAAGGTTTATGAGCGATTATATGTGTATATTATATAGACGTTACGTATATATATACAATAATGCGTAGTGAAAAATAAAGGTGTGCCTTTGATTCGACCGTAGCGGTTTTTCGATACGAGCAAGAGAATCGAATTGTTTGAGATTGGAGCACGTGGCGAGTTACACTTGGGATTACATGTATGTACACATGTGTGTATATATATGTCTAGTAGAACCTGGACAAAATAAAATAAATCCATCATCTCCAGCCGAGTATAGGGATAGTAGATCCTAGATAATCGACTGTACGTGTACCAGAGCGAAGCGCGTGGTTTGATCGTTTGTAATTAATTTCACATGTCCGATGGAACAAATAGATGCGTTCTATCTATATTGAATCGGTAAATCTATGAACCAATTTAATTAATTGAGTTTGCGTTTGTCGGTCCGCGCGCTGCCTTGAAACGTTTCACTACAAGTAACGTATGAATATTCGAAAGAGCTTAGTACCGATATTAGCCACCAGAGGCGTTCGGCTAGTCAGCTGTTCAAGATTCAACACGAAGAACGATTTCAGTACGTACGTCGCGGACCTTCTTGGATTTCTTTAAATGGAAACGTCTACAGAGAATTTGAGATAGAGTCTGAGATGAGAGAGAAAAGGAAAAAGACAGGCAGGACACAGAGTCGACGGTGGTATAACCCCATGGTAGAAATAAAATGCCAGAGTCGTGTCCTGTCAGTGACGGCGCGTGCTATTGTTGTGTCCAGGAACGTAGTTAATGCTTGGTGCCTCCTGTGCCCTGGACACGTTCACGTAGAAGATATCACAGCTTGGAATTCTCTCAACTGGATCTAGATCCACGCCGGGTTCGATCCTTGAAGACATGAAGATTTTATCCAGAGTTATAATGGCTTGACGCTAATGGCGGTAGGTCTTTTAGGTTATTGCATGAAAGAGGAAGCGATATCGTTCTTCATTATTTTTCATTTACTTCTCTAGTTCTCATGAAGTTTGGATTGATTGAAAACTGTAAGACTTTGGATCTTAAAAAAAATTGCGGCTGCTCGCAATCTCTTTGGATTACTTATTAAATTACTTCCATCTCCTCGGAATGATAGATGAGCTCGGCTTCAAATTGTGGCTTGAGCTTTTTACTTTGTCGGCACATCGTACGCCTGTGTATTATATTGGGAAGCCGTCATCTTAACTGCATGATGACGATTATAAGTTTCACATTAATACGTGTCCCCGTACAGTACCGTTAGCCCTCCTTTAATCGAGAGGCTACTGGAATTTTAATCGCGATCGATCCCGATCGATTGACTTGCTGGCTCGCCTATTTGCCTAGGGCGTCCATGGAACGTTTATATATCTGTGTATGTGTGTGCGTCAGTGTATATATATAAGACCAGTCTACACTAAGTCCGGCGCCATGTCAGCAGCAGCTACCAAAGATAGAAATGAAATAGATACTCGAGACGATCTCAGTCATAGTTGAATAAAAAATGTTGGTTTTATTATGAATGGAGTCATGTCAGACACGCGACAAACATGACCACCATGTATTATATTATTTATTCGATCGATCTGTATATTCAATTGTTATTGAGGTACGTTACATATATAGTTATTACATATGAACTACGTAATTTAATTTTCTCTAAACAGAATAAGAAATCAGTTTAGGTTCCCGTGGTGGTCTCGGAGCGTTTCTAATTGAATCTACAGGATCGCATTGGTTATCGTTAAGGATGACTTCGCGTCCTGTTTTGAGTCACGCTCGAATCCGTCCTGTCATCCTTCTTATCATCGAATCCGCAGGACGCGAGTCATCCCATGACCTCAGCAGACAGCAGCGCGTATCTCGCGGTCATTGAAGTCGAAAAATCAACGACCTGACGTCTCGTGCATCATCGATTTAAAATGATTTTCTATAATGACTGTACCTAATAAATTAAAAAAAAAATAAAGATTTCTTCACGACATAAAATATAACGTGAACGGTAAAATTATACGGTACGGTATTAAATCTTTCTTTAAATTATTTTAAAGAAAATTCATCGCTACAACGTGCAGAGGACACCCACTTGTATTATCATTGCCAAGACCCGACAATCCTGATAAGACCAAACAGTCCCATTCGGATGCTGTGAAGAGTGAATGCAGCTGGATGCATCGCGACAAGTGGTGCATTATCAGGAGAATGGTAGAAGCCTTTCGTGCCAAGAGCATAATCTGTGCTAGTACCATATACATAGGTACACGTGTTTAGAAGCATCAACCATTTTTATCCATCTATGTAAGATGCTACCGTATGGTAAACATACAGTAACGTCCAATTGAAGTGCAACACTTGATTTTTTGTATATTTCTGTGAAATTACGGCCGATTTCGAAAAACCAAAGACATATTTTTTAGAAAATTTTCTTCCCATTCGAATGGTAAAGGTTTTATCCCAATCGGATACAAAATGACCGAACGGCAGGGGTTGGAGTGAAATAGTGCATTTT
>JARQTI010000336.1:157039-269820 GCA_030142655.1 Trachelus tabidus
CGTTTTTTCAAATGAAAAATTTAACCCCTTAGGAAACTTATTTTTGGATGTTTAAAAGCGCGTTTTAATCATTGAAATCTCTGCTACAATATGGAACAAATATGAAACTTCTCTTTCTTCGCATTCCTAATGAAAAATGGCGGGGAAGCTTCGGGTACGTTTGCGATATCTCAAGGTCTCCATCACGGGATCATCTGCGAGTAGAATAATTTTGTGAGAATCTGCAGTATCGTCAAAGATAATATCACGCAGAAACTGGACCAGATTGGCCGGCACGTTCGTAAGTTATGGCCAATTAAGTGTTTTCAGTTCAAAGGGGTGTAGCTCCCCCTAGAGTGATCCTACAGGGGCTCAATGGGGGTGTTTTTTAATGCTGAAGGATTCTCTGTCTCGTGCCATAATTAGAAATATAATTTTCCTTTCGGAACTACTAATTTTCGCACTTTTCTAAAAGTCCCAAAATGCACTATTTCACTCCAACCCCTGCCATTCGGCCATTTTGTATCCGATCGGGATAAAACCTTTACCATTCGAACGGGAAGAAATTTTCGTGAAAAATGTGTCTTTGGTTTTTCGAAATCGGCCATAATTTCACAGAAATATACAAAAGATCAAGTGTTGCACTTCAATTGGACGTTACTGTATGTGAATGAGATGAATCCCAGGACATATACACGTATACATATACACATATACGCACACTTTTTCAGTGCATCGCGACGATCACAATCAGAGCGTCCCGATGCCATTGTCCTATATAAGAGGAAGAATCATAGACACCAGTGAATCATCTTCTCACCTTGATCTCATGAGTGGCATCGTTTGAACGCGTGCCATTGGCCACTTTGACCCTTAAGGCGTCTATCGCATAGCTCGATCTCGCCTCCTTATACGGTCCTAGTGCGTGAGCACGCATATGCAATCTTGCCTTGTCCAGCTCGGTTAACAATGTTACTCGACCCCCTGCTGGACCCAAGAAGACATCCGCCCTACGACCTTATTTCGTGTCTCCTTCCAACCCTAGTTTATTCGTTGCAGACGAAAAATCGCAAAAGCCCCGTCGTCATCCGTATATGGGTGATGAGCCGCTGGTGTCACGCGAGCGACTTCAGTCCAGAAGGCGGACGGGTGAGTTGAAGAGGAGGAAGTTCCGGAAACGTCTTCTAGATAAATCATTCTCGGAAGCTCCTGTAGTCACGCCGAGCTTTAGCCTCAATGAAACTGTGGCCAGTAGGTTGGACCTGAGTTGTTTCATGAAAGCTAAGGGTAAGGGGTTACTGAAAGCTCCTCAGCTGGAGTACGCTCGTCCTGCTAAGTATGCCAGGTCTGTATACTTATTTATATGCAGTATATATACAGGGTGGTACGAATAACAGTAACTGTAAAGCTAAGGAGCATATCTGGCTACAGTGTGATTATTTTTATGTCGACCACCCGGTATGTACACTTTGATGCTCTCTTTCTCTTTACTCCTGGTTTGTTATCACTTCTTCTTTACGATTTAATTTGTCGCTCTTATGCTTAGGAGGAAGAATCCATTGCCACCCTACAACAAGTATCTGGTAGCTGTCTACGAATGCGAACCTGGATACGTCTTTATGGATCCTATGGCCGATCGTCTTTACTGCAGTGACGGGACGTGGCTGGGCACCCAGCCCATGTGCGTCGACAAGGCTCGTAAGTGTTGATCCTCATGGGAAATCGTGAGGCAGGACTGTTCCTGCCGTGGCCGCTTGGTTGTTCGGTCGCTTGTTTCCTATTTGCCCATGAGACTGATATATGTATGTCTTGGACACGAAACGCGGATCTTTGACCTGGGATTCCGTTGGGACACGTCGTGGAGTCTCACTACCGTGTTGTCGATACAGGTAGACCGATATCTGCGGCTGACACATTGACAACCGAAGAAATATTACGCTTCTTACTCTACAGATAAAGATCGACGCTCCGTAGGGCCACGTGCATCGCACCGGAACAAAGCGGGTTAACCTCGAAAAATATTGTACTTATCGATTCACTCTGAGATCCTTGAGCTTCGTGCTGTTAATATTACTTTCGAGGGCTTTCGATTTAATCCAACGAAATATTGGATTAGGCTACTCTAGGCGATTGCATTTATATCATTGTCGGTACATGGCCTTGGATGCATATATGTTTCAGAAGTGACGCCGCTTCAGGATATGAGAAAGTGCGGGGAGGACAGAGGAGGGTGCGATCATGTTTGCGAGGACACTGCCACAGGACCCAGATGCTCCTGCTTTGAAGGATTTCATTCGAAAGGATCTTCCTGTCTAGGTAAAATACACACGTGCTGCGCCTACAGCTCGTTTCTAGGATTTACTGGATTTAGATGTAGCTGCGTCTAGGGTCTTTTGTTTTCCCTATGTTTTCCAAGCGTCTGGCAATTTGCCGAGCCTTTTAAGGTCACTTAGAACATTAGAATGTGGGATGAAGACGACGGTTTACAGTGTCAGCTAAATCAACGTACTTTATAATGTCAGCATTGATGTGGCGCCTTTGTAAATTGGGATGATACCCAAAAGCGGCGTGCAAGTGGGTGGTCATGGATGTGAGGTTTCCCAAAAATCTAAAGTTTTGTTAAAAGCGTCTGTTCACCGCCTACGCCTAATTCACATTATTACAGGAAACCCATAACAATGATATCTGTAAATCATCCTCGATTCCTGACACAAGTCATTGACGTATCGCATAGTTATAACGTTCTAAAATAATATGAATAAATATATATCAAAACGACTTCCATTGGTCTCATACGGATTCCATCTCGAGCAAGGATATCCAAAGAGGAAAAGCTTATACCGTTAACAGATTTAGAAATTCAATATGGTTCAGATGCTCTCTTCCTTCTTAGTAAAGTCTATCGTATATCGATCACAGGAATAATCTTCCTAAAGAGGCCAAAGGGTTTGACAACGATTCATCGACGAAGTCTAATTTTATTTTTTACGTCTTAATTATCCCAAAAATCCTCAATCATCACGAAGACCCATCCAAGGCATGTTTCCTTAATTTTTCGCTTAGCTCTTAAGACGCCTAAGATTAGTCACTTCATAAGCAGGCACTTTTGCGCCTTGGCACAGAGAGATCAAACGTCTAAGACGATTAGCGGCTTGTATATGATTATCGTAAGATTTTAAGCACCTCTATTAGCAGACAAGGCCTCGACGGCCTTTCCGCGGCTCTGGCTATAGTCTCGGCAGTGTAGGCGCCTCGTGGAGTATTGTATGCTAATAGGGATAGTTATCAAACTATACAGCGTCTCCGTGCGTCCTGTTCATAATATTTGCGTGTATTCTATATTTGTATGTAAACTATATATAATGTGCGATTGCGAACTTTCCCATTGTAAACTATCTGTGGTTTGTCTAATGGAATGTAGCCCTGTCACTATTGCCATAGTTATCCTTATGTATAATATTCGCCCTATTACATACACCGATACCTTTGCCCCATGATACTTGACAGTTTCTAATCAGCATTCTAGCCCGCCCATGTCACCTACCTATCATATACAGTATTGACAGGTATTAAAATTGGGCGTCAGATCCACTCAAGGATCTTGGGATGCTGTAGAAATTATAAATTTATGATAGAATAAATTAACGTTACATTGTACCGAGTAATGATAACCAGTTTATAAAATTTTAAATAATTAATACAATATTGTGTGGTACTTTGAATTTGTGATAAGGGACGGTTTTTTTTTTGGTAGATATTGACGAGTGTCAAGAAGGTACAGCAGGCTGTGCTGAAATCTGCCACAATGATCCGGGTTCATTTCATTGTGAATGTCGTAAGGGTTTTCAATTGGATGCCGATGGCCATTCTTGCCAAGGTCAGTAATATGATTAGGTGATAATTCATTTTTATAATTTCTATCACGTCGTGTCCATACTGTTAAAGTTTAATCGAACGAGTTCGTAAAATTCGAAACGATTTAACCGAAAGCATGTTCCATTCGAGGGAACAACTCCAGTCGGTTCAAAATGCATTAGTGCCTGCCATGTTCTCTTTCGAGCTTGTAAATTCATGTACGTCGGGACCCCCCACGAGCTTAATACACGAGTATTAACTCTTGTCAAACATAGAGGAAACGTGCTCAACATGACGGCTTTATCTTGCGTGATCACGGTAACTTTATTCGGCATTAACCTGCGTTACATATTCGCCATATATGTAAAAGTGACGGTGCTGGGATATGGGATAGTCACGTTTCAGCATTGTTTCCTGTCCTTTGATCTTTGCTTTCATGGATCTTGATATTTCCTTTGGTAGACGTGAACGAGTGCCTTTTGAACAACGGGCACGGACCCTGCCAAGGTACTTGTCACAATTTAGATGGCGGCTACGAGTGCAGCTGCACGGAAATACCTGGGTATAAGCTTGCTGCGGATAACCACACTTGCGAGGACGTTGATGAATGTGCTGAGAACAACGCCGGTTGCTCGCATAATTGTCTCAATACACCAGGCAGTGTATTTTGTCTGTGTCCTGACGGATTCCGATTGGCTGATAACTGGAAGACTTGTGAGGGTTGGTAGAGGAAATGATTTTGAGATGGATATAATTTTTGTATTTTTTTTCCGAAAATTTTTAAATAACACTGAAATTTTTTAAACAATTTTTTGTCTTGTTCTCATTGACGTTTAGAATGACTTTCTTTGCAGATATTAATGAGTGCGAGAGCGATGCGAATGACTGTAGAGAGGACGAGGAATGTCGGAATACACTAGGATCTTATGAGTGCATTTCTAAGCCTAAAAGTATCACTAAGGTCGTGCAGAGCGAGGATTATGATGCCGAGGACGATGAAGAGGATGATTACGAGGACGAGGACGTTACTGAGTTTCCTGAGAGCGCGAAGTGCGAGGAAGGATTCAAAAGGAACGAAAAGGACGAATGCATTGGTGGGAAAATCAGGAATAAAAACTGGGCTGTTCCTGGGGATTAATCCTGCACGTATATTTCCTCACATTTTTAGATATCAACGAGTGCATAGAAGGGGACGAGGGGGAACCTCATGGCTGCCAACACGAGTGCGTTAATGAAGATGGAGGATACTACTGCAGCTGCAATAAAGGATATGACATCCGGGACGACGGTGTATCTTGTATGGATATTGATGAGTGTGACAAGGACTCGCCCTGTTCACACGTGTGTAATAACACAGAGGGTTCTTATCAGTGTTCATGTCCTGAAGGATTTTCTTTGGAAACTGATAATCATACCTGCATCCAGGATCAAGGAAAGAAGGACTGTGATAACTTAGATCCTCCATGTTCCCATAAATGCAACGATACTGAAAGTGGTCCTGTTTGCCAGTGCCCTTTGGGATACAAGCTGGACCAGGATCAAATATCCTGTCTGGATGTAGACGAGTGTATCCAAGGACTCTGTTCTCATACTTGCGTTAATCTAGAAGGAAGTTTCGTGTGCTCTTGTCCCGAAGGATTAGAACTTGAATCCCATGAGAAATTCAATTGTACTGACGTAAATGAGTGTATTGGAACTCATGGCTGCCAACACGAATGTCACAATGTGCATGGTAGTTATAAATGCAGTTGTTCTTCAGGCTACGTCCTTGAGGACGATGGAAAAAATTGTAAGGATCTGGACGAGTGTATGAGTGATCGTCCTTGCTCACATAGTTGTGAAAATTTGTTAGGAAGTTACAAGTGTATCTGTCCTTCTGGTTATGAATTGTCACAGGATAATATCACCTGCAAGGATATTAACGAGTGCGAACAGAATCCTGATTGTTCTCATGGATGCAATAATATCGAGGGTTCCTATAGATGTAATTGTCCCGATGGGATGTCCTTGGGGACGGATGAGAAATCCTGTGAGGAGTCTGATGGCTGTGCTGTGTTATCTTGCTCACAGGATTGCGTCAAGGAACACGATACGTACCGATGCGTATGTCAGGATGGGTTTGTTCTTTTAGAGGATGGCAGGACCTGTCAGGATCTAGATGAGTGCTCCGAAGACGAACATGACTGTTCGCACGACTGTATCAATGTGCCAGGAAGTTACAAGTGCGCGTGTCCTGGGAATTTGAAACTTCATGATGATGGGCTTACTTGTGAGGACGGACAGTGTCCTGAAGGACTTCGACAGGACGAGGATGGGGAGTGTCAGGATATTGATGAATGCGCTGAGAAGGATCACGACTGTTCTCATACGTGTCTTAATGAATATGGAACATATCGTTGTGCGTGTCCTGTAGGATTACGTTTGGCTGAAGATGGAGTTAGTTGCGAAGGGTCTGATCCTTGCGGGAATTCGTCCTGTTCTCATCTGTGCGTTCTTGAAGGCGGAAGCTATAAGTGCGAGTGCCCTTCCGGCTATGATTTGGAGGATGATGGTTTTACGTGCAAGGATATAAACGAGTGCGCGGATGAGATTAAAAATAATTGTACTGATGGATGTGAGAATCATGAAGGATCCTTCAGTTGTTTGTGTCCTGAAGGATATCGGCTCCAGGACGACAAGCGCAGCTGTGCTGACATCGACGAGTGCGTTGAACGATCTCATAAATGTACTCATACCTGTATAAATACTGAGGGGGGATACAAGTGTACGTGTCCTTCAGGATTTTATTCCTTAGATGACGAAAAATCTTGTAAGGACATTGACGAGTGCGAGGATCATGACTTTAACCATCAGTGCTCGCATGCTTGTATCAACACCATTGGCAGTTACAACTGTACGTGTCCTCCAGGATTGATACTTGATGCAGATCAAAGGACCTGCAATCCAGAAAAAGATCCTTGCCAGCAGGATCACGGCTGTTCGCATATCTGTGAGCAGGACGGTGGAAAAACTCGATGCGAATGTCCTGAAGGATACGAGTTGTCGGTTGATGAAAAAAATTGTGAAGACGTTAATGAATGTGCGGAAGGAACCCACGAGTGTTCACATTCATGTATCAATCGTGAGGGATCGTACAATTGTGATTGTCCTGAAGGATACGAATTAACGAAGGACGAGAGAACTTGCCAGGACATTAATGAATGTCAGAATGATCATAACTGTAGTGATATATGTACGAATACCGAAGGCTCCTTCGAATGTTCCTGTCCAGAAGGACATCGGCTTTCTAACGACTCCAGGACTTGCGAGGATCATGACGAGTGCAGCGAGGATCACGGTTGTTCCCATGAATGCATTAATCTTCCAGGAAGCTTCCGTTGCGAATGTCCTGCAGGATTTATTCTGGGAAATAATTCCCTCACTTGTCAGGATTATGACGAGTGTCACGAGAATCATGGCTGCTCTGACATCTGCATCAATCAACATGGAAGTTTCCGTTGTTCTTGTCCCGAAGGTTATGCTCTCGACCAGGATGAGAGATCCTGCAAGGATATAGACGAATGCATCGAAGGACACGAGTGCTCTCACATCTGCACCAATGAACCTGGTGCCTACAGTTGCAGTTGTCCAGCCGGCTATGTCCTTGCTAAGGATGAAAAAAGTTGCGAGGACCTCGACGAGTGTGTGCAGGACGAAAATGAATGTTCCGACGAATGCGTTAACACACTAGGAAGCTTCATTTGCGCCTGTCCCGAAGGATTTGTACTTGACGAACACAAGCGCACCTGCAAGGACCTTGACGAATGTGCAGAAGATCTGCACGAATGTTCCCACGGGTGTGAAAATTTCGATGGCGGCTATTACTGCTATTGTCCTGAGACCATGACAATCAGCCAGGATAACAAGACCTGTGTAGACGTAGACGAGTGTTCCCTGGAGCACAACTGCACTCACACCTGCATTAATATTCTTGACGGGTACAGGTGCGAGTGTCCTTCAGGACATACTCTAGATTCTGACGGTCGGACCTGCAGATCCATAGATTATTGCGGTGACGATCATGGCTGCTCTCACAGCTGCGTGAACGTCGAAAACACATATTTCTGCGAGTGTCCTGTAGGATATATCCTGAAACAGGATAACAGGACCTGCGAGGATATCGACGAATGCATAGAAGGCAACGAAGTTGATAACGCCTGTTCTCACGAGTGCGTCAACACTCTAGGAAGTTACTTCTGCGAATGTCCTCGAGGATATAAAATAGGAAAGGATGGCAAAACTTGCGAGGATATCAACGAGTGTGTCCTGGAAAACGGTGGATGTTCCCACTTGTGCGCCAATACAGAGGGCGGCATGGAGTGTGCTTGCCCGAAGAATTATCGACTCCTCGAGGACGACGGGAAGACTTGCGTCGAGATCGATGAATGTTTCATCGACAATGGCGGCTGTTCTCATTTCTGTCACTACGAAAGTGGTAACGTAGCCTGTACATGTCCCGAGGGCATGACCCTGTCCGAGGATGAGTTTCATTGTCTTGAGGAAGACAAGTGTCGTGCCGATAATGGCGGTTGTTCCGATATCTGTGTCTCTGTTAACGGCACCGTCAACTGTCAATGTTTCCTTGGCTTCGAATTGTCCACAGATCAAAAAACCTGTATTGACATCGACGAGTGCATTAGAAATGAGGATAACTGCACTCACGTTTGCAGAAACAAAGATGGTGGTTTCGAATGTGACTGCAATGAGGGATTCGTTATAAATCCAACGAACGATGCTTTGTGCGACGATGTAAACGAATGCGATAACGATAACGGCGGCTGTTCACAGTCGTGCATCAATACCGTTGGCTCCTATTCCTGCATCTGCTTATCAGGTTACATCTTGGATGACGATAACTCAACTTGCGTCGAACAAAATGAATGTAAGGTCAACAATGGTGGTTGCGCTCACAACTGTCACAATGATAACGGCAGCCCACTTTGTTCCTGTCCACCAGGATACGAACTGAAACCGGATAAGAAGACCTGCGTCGATATTAACGAGTGCGAAGAATTTGAAAATGACATAGACTCCGGTTGTTCCCACGAATGCGTCAATTTGGAAGGTAGCTACCACTGTCAGTGTCCTACAGGATACGTGCTGCTGCCGGAAGATAAGAAAACCTGTGTTGACGTAAACGAGTGTCTAACTGAGAGTCACAATTGTTCACACAACTGTTTAAATTTATTAGGCAGTTACATATGCAGCTGTTACACCGGGCACTATCTGCACTCCGACATGTCGTCTTGCTTGGATATCGACGAGTGTCAACGGAATAACGGCGACTGCTCGCACGGCTGCACCAATACCATTGGCGGTTACTTTTGCAACTGTCCTGCAGGTCTGCAGTTGTCGCAGGACGAACGCACCTGCATCGACGTCAACGAGTGCAAAACCGGCGTCGCAAAGTGTTCCCACGAGTGTATCAATACTCTTGGCTCCTGGAAGTGCATCTGCCCCGATGGCCACGTGCTCTCGAACGATTCCCGCAACTGCATCGACGTCGACGAATGCAAGGTCAACAATGGCGACTGTTCTCATGCCTGCTTCAATACCGCTGGTGGAGTCAAGTGCAGCTGTCCCGTGGGGCTGCAGCTGCATCTTGATCAGAAGACATGTCGCGATGTCGATGAATGCATTATTGATAACGGGGGATGTTCGCATATTTGTATCAACGTGGAAGGATCCTTCGAGTGCAGCTGCCCTAAAGGATTTCATCTAGGAGCTGATCACAGGACCTGCCAGGACGTTGACGAGTGCGAGAACGAAAATGGCGGCTGTTCGCATCTCTGTGTTAACGAGCCAGGATCGTTTCATTGCGATTGTCCTGCGGGACACGTTTTGAGGAATAGTAAGATCTGTCACGCCTCGGATCCTTGTGATAAGAATAATGGAGGATGCGAACATATCTGTGAGAATTCTAACGGGACTCCTCGTTGCTCTTGCAAAAAAGGATTTAGAGTCGCTGAAACTGATTCGTCCAAATGCGTCGATGTTGATGAATGTACTGATCTAAACGATTGTGAACATTACTGCGTGAACACTGTCGGCTCATACAGGTGCGGGTGCAAGGATGGATTCTATATGAGAAACTCAACGTGCATTGGTACGTATACGTTTATTAAATGACAAATGATCTGTTAAAAAAAATTTATGCGTCCTTTTAAGCTCAATATTGATGGACATTTAGCAAATAGTTTTTAATTGTAGCGTTTAATTGTTATTATAATTTCACTATTAAATTGATCATCTTAATAAACACGGTATAGATCGTCATATAACGTATTGTATACACTGGAATCATACGTAATGCAAAATCTTCATTATATCATTCCTTGTAGACATAGACGAGTGCGCTAAAGGCAGACCTTGCAAAGGAATGTGCATAAATACACAAGGTTCTTATCGTTGTGTATGTGCTCCTGGATTTCGCGGCGATGGAAACGCGTGCGCGGGTGAGTAGGTATAGTAAGGATGGCATTATAGTCGCTGAATGCGCAATGTAACGCAATGGTAAAGGAAATCATCTCGCCCAAGAGAAACCTTCTGGATAGATCAGCCTAAAAGCGAGTATTTAGTCAGAGTGCAAGATAAACGTTTCTCTACCACAACGTAACTTGCTTTCGCCTAGCTTCCAGAAGAGCTAAAATACGTTTGCATATATATATATATATATATATATATATATAATATCATGGTTTTATTATATTCAGTGGACGCATATAGCGATTGGTTTTTAAAATCCCTATTATCATTTGAATTATACATTTTAAAAAAACAGATAGTACAGGTGTAATTAGACCCTCATCCAGCATAAATGACAGAATAATAGAAGCACTTTGAGAAAGGAAATGAGAAAAATAATTGAATCGTTACATAAAACTGAAAAATTTGCAGAGAAATCGCTGCTCAAATTCTATTCGAATTGCAATAAATATGAAACTGCGTATGCACAGCATGGATTTATCGTGATTGAATTTTTCAGATGTAAACGAATGCGAATTGAATAATGGTGGATGTGCACACGAATGCGTGAATACTATGGGATCATATAAGTGCACATGTCGTTCTGGATTCATTTTAAATTCTAGGTAAGCGGATTGAGATGACTTTTTTGTTGAGTCGATATCAATGTACAGTATTTATTCATGCGAATTTTATTTTCAGAAATAAATCTCTGTGTCAGGATTTAAACGAATGCTTAACTCGGAATGGCGGATGTAACGGGGATTGCGTTAATACACCCGGAAGTTTTTATTGTGTATGTGGAGACGAGATGGTCTTAGCACCCGATGAAAGGACCTGCATCGATCGTGACATTAGATGCCTTGCCATGGAGATACCTGCATATGCTGACGTAAGTACTTCCGGTAGATTGAAAATATCAATAATGGAAAACAAATCTCAGCTTCCATTCAAACCTTGTAATTCATTTGAAAAATCCGTTAGTTTCTTTTACGTATCAATAAAACTCCACTTCGAGTATTTAACCTTCTTTTTTGGTATCAGATCAGATGTCCGGGACATCCTTCAAGGTCTAAGGATTATCCTCAGGGAGCAAGGTGTCATATCCGTTGCAGAGGAGGATTCAAACTCGAAGGACCAAGTACCAGGTACTGCACTGCAGGAGGTCGATGGAATGGACGTGAACCATTATGCATATGTATGTGTAATTATTTAAATGATATAAATCCTCCTTTAAGAAGTCAATTAAAAAATTGATTGTGACAATAGGCTAAAAAAGATTTTATAAAGAATTGTACAAGAGTCCAGCAGTGGATCTACAACGATCACTAACAAGGTGTGCACGTTAGTCAGCTTAACGAGCTTGTTACCAGCTTACTGCCCGTAAACAACAATGCGACAACCTCCCGTGCTTCATTTTCTTCTGCCATTGTTTCGTTTAACGAGATTTAATTCCTTTTAACACGATCCAAAGATTCATTTCCTAGTTCCAACCTTCCATCCTGTATAAGCTATGACGAAGGGCTAAGATTTCTATTCGGTTTCTCAAAGACGATGATGGAGTATCCAGGACCTACGGTTGCCAAGATGGACGCAGAAATTGTACCACTGCATTTCGTCGGGTTCTCCTACCGGATATGCCAAGACCCTTTATTAGATGTCCCAGTGACGTAGATATGGAACTTCCGTTACGTCAGAATACGGTACGAGTTTCCTTTCCGCAGCCCAAGTCTAACATGGACTGGTGGAGGTGAGTGAAGTACAGTTACCTATTATATAACAGCTATTAAAAATAATTATTAAAGATAATCATGTATTAATTTTTTAATTTAAAAAAATCAAACATGGTAACCATGTTTCATGGGGATGCAATAGATACGGTTATGTTCTCCTCACGTGAAATCTGGTTGCAATTGTATCGAACAATTCCATTCGGCGTACAATAGGAATTCCAAATGAGCTTAGGAGTTGCGACTGGAGGTTTGGATGTCTGTCGCAATGTATTTAATATCAATCACGAGTAATCTGGTTTGATGTCCATTTATATGCTAAGCGGACATCAATCAAATGAATCTTGAATACTTGAGCGTCCGATGGTCCCTACCTTTTCCACTGATTATGAGACTACCGTCTTCTGGTCCTCATCGTCGTTATCAATCATTACCATTGTCATTGTCGATGAGACTTATTCCACTTACTTTTTCAGATACATAGAAGCGTCTCCGGCTTGGGGAAAACAATTGCAGGCTGTTCTGACTGCAGGAACCACAGTTGTTACGTTCACTGCTTGGTCACCAGTTTCCAATTATACTAGTAGTTGCAGGATCGTCATACGTGTACGGGGTGGGTTAACAAAAATTGATAAAAAATACATTTTTTATCTCTATATTCATTATTTATTACCGTCCGATTACTGGTGATTGCTTTTTAATATTTATGAATGTAAATTCAATCTTATACATATGCAATCTGTCAAATTTGATTTTTGCCTTTTTTTAAAGAATTTCTTTACGTATTTTCATACGCCCTGGATTGTGTAACTGCTGGATTTATGATTCGCTAATGATACAGACATTGTCGTACCGGAACGCCCACGTATTTCTCTAGTTCTTTGCTCTGGAATATCCAGTGACGTTAAGTCTTTGGTATTTATCGTACGGCTGTGTTTCCTTTCTACTTTACATTTGATATTCTAGTAACAAACTTTGTACGAATCATCAGTCTGTCTTTGAACCGTCGAGACTCTGTGATACAATTCGAGGATAAATTAATCTGTCATATGAACCATCGAGATAATTACTTGTCGATAAAGCGAAATCCCAGTTCTGTTAACGACAGTATTTTTGACGTATTCTATTTCATTACTCACTCGACGTAGTTTGTAAACTATGAGAATCGGGTTTCCCAATAGTTCACGTAGAATGATATGACAAACTATTTCAAACTGTAACATTGGATATGATTTTGAAAATTAATTATAATCCTTTCACGAACTGGAGAGCAATATCGTACTCATATCTCTGTTATCGATTGAATTATTGCAGATACAGAGAATCCCAAAGTATCAACTTGTCCCACTTCGTTTGAGGTACGGCTAAATCCTGGCGAACGTAATCGGCTGGTATTCTGGCAGGAGCCAAGGTTTACGGATAACGTGAAGGTGGATCACGTTTACAAAACGAGGGTAAGAGGAATTATAACGACGAAGAAAAAGAGAGTGGGTGCAAGGAAGACGGAAGATCGAAACGTAAAGAGGAAAAGAAATGGATTAAAGTTCTGTTTCTGAATTCGTACCACGATGGCGTACCCGTTTACGGAGCTCCACGTTTAATTTATTTCCTTACAAGATCCTTATTTACGAGGGAGCGATTACCGCCGGTGTTAAAAATGTTGTCCAACTTGTTACCAGCGCCACGTAACAACGATTCATCCTTCATCCTCTTTCATGGTTCATCAGAAATTCTGCTAATGATGAATGTTGCCAATCTTGTAATTATTCTTGCCACCTGAGACTGGTCTGTTAATAATAACGACGCCGTTACGTATCGCGTCAAAGGGGAGGAGCAAGTTTAAAAAAAAAATACCAATACCAATCAGTATAAGAAAATTGATTTAATTTTTTAAAATATTTTATCGCGTTACTTTAATTAAATAATTATACTTTCACCAAAAAACTCTGATAGATAACATTATTGTACGTATGGTCTGATATATGGTGTTTATTTGTTTGATTTTATAAGCATCTACTTTGATATTCTTTTTTTATATATTTTTTTATTTTTATTGGTATCTCTTTACAGGAACCAGGACAGTCCCTGTATCCAGGAACTCACAATATTCACTACGTTGCTTCTGACGCAGCCGGAAATCGGGCCGAGTGCCATTTTTCGATACACGTACGAGGTAAATTACGTTGAGTTCTTCATGTTTTTTATGACATCAGACTCGAGTTTATTTTTAGCACCGTAGAGATGTTATTCTATATTTCTTGTACGTGCTACTAGAATTGCGTAGAGTTGCCACTGAAAGTTTCATGTATTCACGTTGTCTTGGAATAGTCCTGTCAGACAATTTAGATATTTAATACAATTTTTCATATCCGCTACCGTTATAACTGACATTTCTTTATTATTGATGCTAGCACGTATCGTCATATATGTACTTTCTATCGATTCGCTGTCCAGATTAATAGATAAATTATTTTTTATCGTTCCAGAATCCGAGCAGCACCGCGAATCCGAGGTAAGTCGAGAGCGAGGGAATATTATCAATGGCCTTGTTGAAAATGCCGTCTGGTAAAATCAATAGCGAGAAATCCGCCGATCGGAAAGTCAAATATTATTTTACCTCCTTCATTCGTTTATTTTGACTTATCACTCACGTACCTCTTCGCGTAATTGCTTGCAAAACAGTTGTGAACTTCGACGAGACGAATCAATACCGGAGCACTCGATTCCGCCGGTTAAAAGCACTATAAATAGTTTTTATCCGAAATAAGTAGAAAATAATAGAAAAGAATCCACAATCAATCCCGGACAATAGTCATTGTAACAAGGAACAAAGATATCCTTCGGTTCACCGATTTCGTTAATTGAATTTCCATTTAAAGAATTTAAGGCGCAGTTAGGTACATCCCAGAGTCTGAGTCCACTTACTCGCGAAACAATTATTTTACCTCGGTGCGAAATTATTCTTGTCAATTGAGCGGGTCAAGTCCAGGATCCTTTTAGCAGTCCTGAAAGAGCGAACGGGTAGTGCCTTCGTTTCAAATGAGATTGAATAAGACAGAGAGAATCTCTTTCGTAATGGCTAAAAGCGTGGAGTGCTGAATACAGGAAGCAATCCCGTGGGAAAACTTTTCTCTTGCCTCGTGAAAGTGATCCTTAACGATATCTTACATCGGATTATCCTTTTAGCATAGAACCTACAGGAAGATGCTGATGTGCCCCGGTAGACCGCCACAGCCTTTACCTGCATCGGTTTACACGGTGAGTCCCAAGCATTATAAGAGTGTCGATAAGTATGGGAACTTCATGAAATCGATAAATCAAAATTTGAAAAATATTAATTTTATATATATTGGTCCTGTACGATCGTTACAACAGGTACCCAGAGGATGCTATATGCGCTACACAAGGATCTTCTCCGGGACCTATGCTCTTCAGCACTATCAGAGCCTCCAAGATGGGTATCAGGACTCTCGAGCTGCTTATCACCAGGTTCATCCTATAATACGTACACAGCCTTCTCAAGGAACACGAGCTTATCAGCTCGTCGACTGTAAGTGTATGTGTTGCACGTTTGTGTTGTCTCTAATAACGATTTTATCGAACGTACGTAACTAATCGGTAACTCTATAAATATTTTATACCTTGGCCGTGTCCTTGCCGTTGTTTGACACCTCCGTAATCAGCTTTTAAATATATTTTTTTAGGGGATATTACACTTTAATGTGCGTGATATCGCCCCGTCCCCACCGTCGCCGGCCTAGTACTTCCGGCGGAAATCTTACTGAATTCGCGGGAAAGAAATTGACATTTTTCCAATAACTCGGAACCCCACTAGGATTTATATACACGAGTATACTATGGACACTGTGTATATATTACTAAATTGATATGGCACACCAGCCTTATCACCTCGCAATGCTATTGGCGAACGAGGGGACTGGGGACAAGTAAAGTTTCTCAAACTCCTTGTCTCTTATACCCTCAGGATATTTGGGATCTCTCCTGTTTTTCGTATAACTGTATGTAGACCAGAAATTGGACTGTTGAGGGGATGGACTTGAAACTGGAACAAGGATGAAAGGACGAGAGATAAAGATAGAAGAATTCAGGAAGCACGAGGAGCCAAAGCCAATAGAAGATGCAACCAAAGTGGGTCTACAAGGTGACGCTAATGGCTATCTAGAAAAAGTGTATAATTTCGGCGTCTCTTCAGGCTCTATTTTGTTACAAGAATATTTGCGAGGCGTGGAAACGATAGGAAACTCTCCGCGAGAAAAAGGAAAGAATTGACAACGAAACAATGACGCAACGAATCGCAGTATAGAAAGTTTAGAGTTTGTCGCGTCATGGAAGAGCACGTATTTGGCATAAGTGAAAATTGCTAGCTCTCCTTATTTCTGCAAAATGCAAAACGTACGCGGTCGTTTCTATGTGATACTGAGCTGAAGCAAAATCCAACGTAAAATTCAACGTTATGCTGAGTGCCGGGACTCAAGCCCACTTCGTCCTAACCTTGCAGTCGATGCCGCCATTTGTCGTCGAGAGTATTCTAGTCCTGGCTCTTGCTGTTATTATGGCGATACCTCTTATCCTTCAAGTTCAGATGCTCTTTGTATGTACCTACGAGAACTTCCGCACCGTCGACCCACTTGTAACCTTTAACGATTAAAGTTTCGCTTAGTTAGTGGGTCGACTTGATTGATCCAGGAACCCCAGTTATAGGAGACCTTACTTCCTATAGGATGGTATCACCAAGGCGACAGATCCATATCCAGCTATTTGTCAGGACGATTGGATGGATGCTGAGAATCGTGATGTCGTCACGCACTATCCGGCAACTGCCATCTTGGATACGAGTTCTGGTTCTAGTGTGAATATGAAACTGATGCCTGCAAGAAATGCTTGCTCCACGCCCATGTTCAAATCCGAGCAGAACAACGTGGAGGACACTCGTGTCAGGATGCCAATACTCAAGAGTTCATCGTCCTTTGTTATTACGAATTCTGTATTACCGGTGGTTGATATATCTGCATTTAATTACGGCGCGTACAGGCACAAGATGATCGAGGCTAATCTGAAGAAGCAATACGGAGATTCACAGCCACCTGGTAACGTCGTTCTCAACTCTATTCATTTGAACTCCATTGATTCCAATGGTACTGTCAGAGTTGGCGATGCTACTGATAGTCCTGGATTTATTGAGTCTAACGAAGAGCGTTGTGGTGGGATGACTGAACTAAGCAGGAAGGAAGTTGAATTTTTGCATCCCTTGGATCATTTTTTGATTAAAGGTTCCAAGAAGAGTTCTACTGTGGAAATGGCTACGGAAACTAAGGAATTTGAAGATGCGCTTTCGGAATTGGTGGATTTTGATAAAGGGGTGGGACTGAAAAATTATGAGAGTTACTTAGCCAAGAGCTATAATGACAGGACTAGTTTGTCATCAAAGAGTATGAAGATGCCTACTGAGATACATAAGGTAGTGTTACCTAAATTGAAGCATGGGTCGAAGGTAGATTTTCATTCTACTACGAAGATGATATCTAAAGTCGATTCAAGTTCAAAATCTGGATTGTTTAAAGGTCCTAGAAAAAACCCCGTGAGCTTTCCAAGAATAAACTCTTTGTCTTCCGCTGAACGAACGTCGGAAGCAAAAGAAGTTGAACGAAGCAATGTGCAAAGTAAAAGAAGAAAAACCTTGAAGAGAACCTCCATTCGTCCAGCTACCAGTACGGAATCCTTAAGTCCCGTCTCTACTAAGCATTCACCATCAACAGATCAAGAGGATGGAGAATCGTTCAATAGAACATCCTTTAGCTCTAGTGAGGCTGAAAGCTCCTTTTATGGATCCACCAAGTCTCGGAATAAAAGTGGAAATCGTATCCGGTTTCCTGCGAATGAATTTCAAGATGCTGAACAATTACGTGATAGGTCCATCGTCACAATCGAGGAACAGATCCAAGCTCTTGGCATCGATCAAACTTCTTCACTGATCCGGAAACCATCAAGCATTAAAAATCTAACGGAACATTCAGTGGCGAGATCGAAATCGAAAAAATTAAATTTTGAAAAATCTGGAAGTCTATCCAGAGATTGGCATAGCAATCCGTCCTCCACTTCCGGAAGTCGTAGCGTGACACCTAATTCTAGACCAAAAACAGCTAATCCATCGATTTCTTTCAGACCAAGATCCTTTCAAGGTTCTATTAAATCGTCCTTATCTATTTCTGAAAGCACTAAAGACATTCAAGAGCCAATAGCTAATCATAAAACTTCAAAGCATACAGTAAATCCAATGGATCCAGACAAAAATTCATTAAAATTACAAATTTCGAAAGATAATTCTGCGAGTAGAAAATATTCTAGAGGACGTTCTTTGGATCCTACTAAAAGTCGGAAATTCTCGAGAAAATCACCAACACCTAGATCATCCGAACGGATGTCCAATTTGAGGATCGATTCTTCAAGATCCAGACACGTTTTGTTGACATCTTCAAGCGCCTTTACGAATTCCACGTTATCGATGCAGCCGCCAGTTTTACCGTCTTCGAATTCCTCGGCGGTAACTACATACGTTAAAGCTAATCCACAGGAACGCGTTGTGCGATCGCCCGAAGGTATCAGGAGGAGTGGCGACAGCGAACCCGCCGTTAAGAACAAAACTGCGGGAAGTTACTTGAGAATGGCGGAGAGACGGAGGACATTTTTGGAAAATTTAAATAAAACGCCGAGTAAGAGCGAGCGGCCAAGGACTGCAGGTGCTGAAACGATGACAGAAGCGAAAAATTTGACGGAGTCTCTAAAGTCGGAAAATGATCCAGAGAGAATGGTGACACCTGGCGAGGATCAACTGTTGAATTCGAAGACAAGAGGACGCGATGAAATTGGTGATAAGTCTAATTCAAAAATTCGACATAAATTTCCCCGTGTTCAACATCAGTGCTTCGACCCAGAAGAGTCAGAAGGCAAAAGTTCAAAAAAAGTAATGCGAAGTTCCAGCAGTTCTATTAATTACAAAGACCGCTACGTGCGATCAATGCTTTTGGGACACGACAAACCAAAAAGTACGACAAGGAATCCAATAATTGTAAACCGATCGCAAAGTCAAAGACCCAAACTCTTGACAACAGAGGGTTCTGTAGAGATCACGTCAACCATGTTATCGAATAGTTTAACGAACTCGCAGGAAAATCAGAAGCCAAAGCCGAGTTCGGTTACAGTGGAAAACTCAAAAGAGAGAGAAATAAAATCAATCTCATTTTCTGAAGAGGAGTCAAAGCGATGCAAAAAGAAATATTCGAAGCAGCCAGATTCGCCTGAACGGGAAGCAAAAATTTCCAAAGCATCGAAACCAAAGTCCGCTAAAAAGCATGAAAAATCTCAAAGAAAGTCTAAACAGTCCGGAATTCCCATTCTAGCTAGCAGCAAAATAAATTCCCCAAACAAATCCAAAAGAGCTAAAAAGGAACTACTGAATCTCGATTCGCTAAATTCGTTAAAGGGCAGTACAAAGTCAAAATTGCTGATCCAAAAAAGTTTACGTAGTTACGTTAGAAGACTGAAGCTCGTTCTCACCGATCAAAGAAAGGATCGCAACGAAGATTCGGAAAGTCTAGCCAGCCTAAGTCTGACGGACGCCATACTGCCTGAATTACGATCGTCCCTGTGTTCCAGTGAATTCGAAGAACTGGAAAAACTCCTGAAACGACTAGAAGCGTCCACGGCGACACACATAATCGGTCGCGAGATCGAAGCGTGAAAAAGAAATTAAAATCGATAAAAACAATCCATTTGTCCCAACGAGTAAAGGTTGTTCGTGGATCTACGGAATCGTACGGGTTCGTTCGATGTCGAAGACTTCCACGATAAATCACTCTGCCAGGAAGAAACGGCCAACGGATGGAAAGTTCAGGCCGACTTTTAACGATCCGCACGTCGGTCCGTACCGCATCGGTAGTGATTTATGGCGGTGTCAACGCTCGCCTATTTATTAATAGCACGTTGTTACGTATAAAAGAAACGTGGCAATAAGACCCAGATAAAGAGGAATACGTGTTTCTATTATACTAAGGTCCCGAACCTTTCCGGGATGACGACATCCACTTAGCTCTGACTTACTTATGCATTTAAGTTGGCCTCTTAGGTTAGGTTGTCGTTGCTGGAACGAGTCTCACTGGATTGGGACTCGTCACGTTTCATTCGGGCCAGACAGATTGGACGGATTAAGAAAAACGATTATATTTGCTAACTTTATTCTTCTTCTGGTTCTTGGCATGAGTTCCAAGGAATATGAAAATTCAAATACTGGTTTAAAGGATGGAACATGGGCCCGAAAGTTCCACCTAAGAAATGGACGTGTTATTAATATCGAGAGTGACTGTTTGTCAAATCAAATATTTCCCACAATTTACATAGCTCAAATTCCTTTATCCTCCTTCGCCGAAATTCAAATAATAATCCTACTCTTAACACATACGCAGTAAGAAGAATAACGGACATAGAAGTAACATTCACAGGTTGCGGAAAGCTTGAAAAGAAAAAAAAAGCTTGATTATCAGACGATTCAATTGTCAACTAATCGACATTCCCATCTTCCAATTTGAATCATCTTCATAGAAATTGCCCAGCAGGATCCCCAGCAATCCAGCCTCTGCATTCTTTTTTACTTACACACATTGCCATTAAAAATAGTATCGTGCAGCTTCCGTTCCACAAGGCTCTCATTGAATAAATCGTCGCAGACGCCCTCGAAGTATGAGTATACTCCGTTCAAAGATTTTCAACATTCTCAACACGACACGTTGTCGTAAGACGCGAATAATGACTTTCACACGACGATTGGGACGATTGGAAGCATCTGAGAAAGCGATTACCGCAACTGTCCTATGACTATAGGAGACGACATTGCGTCCCACTTTACTAGTGAACTCATGAATTTCGGAACCTTCGGGTCGCAAGTGCCACGAGAATCGTAGGATATTTAAATCGAAGGTACTTTCTAATGGAAGTACTTTCAATCCTATAATACAATCTTTAATATAATAAACACGCACTAAGGTTTCCTCTTGCGAGCGTACAAAGTCTGCCGGGTCCCACCTTTTGGGTCTTGCATTACTTGACCAGTTGATAATAGCGAGTCTAGGTTATTAACGTACTCGGGGCCCTTAATGCTCTGAGAAGACGATCATTTAATACAGGCTACGCTTGTTGCAATAATTGCGGCATTATTCGTGTCTATTTTTAGAGCTGAATAGTGGACTCGTTTAAAATCGGGTACCCTCGCCATTTAATGATGCCTCCTCGTTGCGCGCAGTTGAATGCTTCAATCTGTATGGCATAAAAAGTAAATTATGGTTGACGTTGATAAATATTAGTGAGACCAGGTTTTAATTTTTTATTTAATCTTTTCCCCCCTTTATTCACGTTACAGATTCCACGCAGCAGCAACAGTACAATATACAACAACAGTATCGTCGGCAGCAACTGCAAAGACAACAGCAGTACAGACTTCGGAAAAATGACTACGGCGGTCAGTTGTCGGGGTACGGTCGCGGTCAAGTGGAAACGAGGATCCTACCGCGTCGCAAATGCTGCACGTAAATAATGTCGGAGAGGCAAGAGAAAATAAAGAGAACGTAATATAACGCGAGCTATCGCCGGCTGCTACAGTAACGTAAATAACCACTTAGATCAAGACATATATTAATGTACGAGAGCAAGATCAAAGTTCCTCAAGAAAATTTTCGAGGTTAGGTGGATAAAGGTGGATCGAAGAGTTCAGGTATTGACCTCTGGCTGATTAATCGACATATAATTTGAATGGATGGAAGATTCTTGGATGGCCATTATCGGCCATCTTCGTCGGATAAATAAAATCCAACTTTATACATATATATATACATACTTGTATGTGTGTGTATATATACACATATATATAGCTTATTAAAGCTTACTGCCGATATTATAATAATTTACAAACAATTTCTTCACCTTGTTGCATTAATTCATTTATTTGTTCCTCTTTTCGGCTCTGAAAAATAAAAGGATAAGACGTCGAAGAAATCGATGCAGCTTCGTTCGATGGTAATACGTGCCCTTATTAGGTTTCTTTTGATGAGTGTGTTGTAATTTGTATATTTGACAGGTAAATTTTATACATTCATAATATTGTGTAATATAATTAATCGTTATTGTAACAATGATATGCGAATGGCGCATGGAATAATAATAAATAATAATAAAGAGAAGATACATATATAAGAATGAAACACAGAAAGTAAGACCCTACTAGTTTCTTTTACTATTTTTTTTTATTGGGGATCAATTATGGATCCATCTTAAATTTCTCTTCTCATTCAGAGCTACGAACTGCGAGACTCTCGTAGACGACAGACCCTGAATCTCCGGTATTTCAAATACACGAATTCAATCTCGATTGGCGTTATGGATCGAACCTTCGATGATTTTGTAAATTGAATCAAAGGATCGTGTACTTCGCACTACGTCTAGAGTAACGTCTGTCTTCACGACGATAAGATGATTTATATTAATACAAATTAAATGTATCAACGCGCACGGTTTGGTGCTGCGAAACTATGATAAATGGCATCGCGCTTTTAATATCGTATAATTAAATCTAGAACAATTAGCGGAGTCTAATTAGTGTCTCCAAGAAGTAATAAATTTGACTATTTTTTCTATGGAAACGTTAATATACAGTCGTGCGACACAATTTCATATTGCACGTAGTCAAAGGGACTGGCTTACTTTTTCTTTGTAATAAGATTTAGCGAATATCATGGCAAACGTGAATTTCAGCAAAAAAAGGATTTCAGTAGGTTGGCACGTACGCTACGGGATATATGCTTTGATCCTGAAACTCGTCATTGGTTAGTTTGCGGTGGTGGCGGCAGGGTGGGTGTTGTACGAACTTAGTAGAGTCGTAAAAAAATCCACAAAATGGGAAGTTCGTGTATCATAATAAAGTTCAGTCTAAAATTTGAATGAAATTGGTATCGCTTATTTTGCCAGGTATTTAGCGTCGAGGGACCACACAAAAAATAATTTGTCAGCAAAGGGATTATATCAACGAAAAAAAGTTTTCTTCTACTCCTGGCGAACGCCTACGGCGAAGATGCACTTGGACGTCCAACCGGCTTCGTCGCTGGCTTCGTATTCGATTTTATGTTGTCCCAGATCGAAGTATTGTCCAGGTTTCTGAAAATCGAATAATCACAGGGAAGATAGTAGAAAACGGTTACATTTTCACAGACTTTTTCCTACAATATTTTGAGTCACTCATTTCCGCTCATTCAATTTTCCGTCCAGGATTTTATCCTATAAGGCATACCGGAAATTTGCCTGCCGGCACAAATATTGTCCCTCCGGCCAATAAGATCGCCTACTTTTTTTATCTTCGCAGGCCACTTTTTTCTATTATTATGTTTATCAAGTCGTAGAAAGGAGAAACGTTTGATTAATTCGGATCCTGTTAGCTTGTACGTGGCAATATGTGAAATTTTTTAAATAATTTTATAATTTACCTTATTGCTTGTGATACGAGCCACTTTGATATTGTCTGTAAATATTGGCTCGTTCCAGGATACAGCAGTGCCATTTTTACCGATCACCTCTATACTGCTGGGACAACGATCGACTTTTGGTGCTTCGCCATCTGTAATTTACGGTGTCGAATTTTCCAACGTGAATAAAATAATTAATGTTGCGTATACGCGTAAGAAATATGGGCGTGCTGTATAATCGATCTATAAGTACGCATACAACATATGATACACACATACCCGCATATATAGTATATAAAACTCAATATTCGACATCGCAAAGAATTTCGAAAGCCACTAACAGTCTGATTCACGTTCCATCGCAAATTCATACAAACGAATATCATGAGTCATAGTAGCAATAAGAATAAAAAACTATACCACTTCTATATACGTATATCCTATTATAAATTAAAACAGTAGCAGGACAGACATTAATCAAGATCCTTGATTTGGAAATTTAATTAACAATTTTTAAATTGCTTCTACCGATTGAGACGTTTAAAGATATTGGAGCACGACCGGAAATTACTTCAGCAAAAGGTACCAATGTATCCGGACGTTATTAAATTTCTACTTAAAAGTATCATACATAGTCAACGATACTCTGCAGTCTCATAGTAGAAATTTATTTATAATTAAATTGCTCAGCTGACTGTAAAACTTCTTTGATACCAGAGAACAAATTTGCATGCGACAGCTGCGCTTTATCCGGTACCGGACTTCAAAGCTCAAAAACAGAAAACAAAAAATATTCACAGAAAGAGACCTAAATTTTAAATTTTACATTGAAGACTGATAATGACTCAAGACTATTTTACGACAACGCCAGGTTGTCCGCATAAATTTTAATTAATCCATAACGTCGACCATTAACGATCGATTAACAATACATAATATCTGAGCGATTTAAAGTAGACAAAATTTACTGTTTATCTATACCATAATGACAAAAGCTTGGAGAAAATTAAACGCCATCAATCTCCTAACCTTTGACCGTAATCCGAAGTACGCAGCTGGTCTGTTTCTTGGAAACCGGATGTCGCGCAAAGAACGTCACTTCGTGTGTTCCGGGGGTTAAGTTAGCTTCTAATCTCGTACCCCAGGATGGTTTGGAACGTACATATCGAAACCAGTCCAAATCCGTATCCGGTTGGCTGAAGGATACAAATGCCTCATCTCGACCTGGTGAAACCTCAGCTACGACATCCTTCGGACATTCCAGGCGAGGTTTGCTGTATCCTAGCAGTTAGATTAACTTCAATGCACGAGTTTGGCTAGTGGATTCCTAGTAGAAGCTTTTGGGAACTAGGTACATGGCACTTGACGTAGAAAAATAAAATACAAACATGACCAATGGCGCATATAAATTCTTTAAAATTAATTCTCTTTTCTGTCACTGAAATGAACAATTTTATTGTCACTCTTATTTCTTAACCTACTAGTAGCGATATGACTGATATGGACATTCTTACTCACTGACGCATTCACCATGTTTAGGACCATCCCACGTGCCGTCACTGCGACAGGTTAATTCGTATTCTCCGTGCAGTTGGTAGCCGTGGGGACACTTGAGGTAACACTTAGTACCAGGTCGATTAATCAACCTTCGTCTACAGCGCCGGGGTTTTGAAGTTGTGAATTTTGAACAAACGACGTACCCACGACTGACGGGATTAAGCGGAGGACAGGCGACATTGTCTATGTCTGAAATATCGGTAGGAATGTGTGTGTGTATACATATTATATATATATGGTGATAGATTAATACCAATCAGAAAAACACTCCCGAAGGAATGATCTTAAAGGTCTATTGATTAGAAACACAGTTTGAAATTATTACAGCTGATATCCATGCGGTGCGCGTTAGATGAAATATGAAATTCTGTTGGGTATCTATTCTAATATCTCCATAACACATGAATCACATATGCTAACGAAGATATGACGTATATCATACTCATGGAAGGCGCTGCCCCATGATTTTGCATGTAATTACGTGTATACATTGATTCGAATGGTATTCGAAATGCCAACCGCAATGGATTTCAGATAGTTTTGAATTTGAAATAACTCAGTCAATTTTGGATGATTGTACCTAAATATGAAAAATATACTACCGGAAACAGGATATCGATGATCGATGACTATGACGTACCTATACAAGACTTTCCGTCGGGCGTCAAAGCTTTCTCGTCGCCGTCGCAGGAACAGAAAAAGCTTCCTTCGGTGTTTTCACATACTTCTTGACAGCCGCCATTGTCCGTAGCACATTCATTAACGTCTGACAAGTTTCAAGAGAATCGTAATGTTACCACGCAATTCGTGTTTTTTTAAAAATATTTTACTAAAGTCCTCGCTCAAAAGTCTTCAATGACGTTACTCTGGAGGGTAGGCGAAGGGACGTTAAAATAAAAGTGTAAAAAATACTGATGAAAAGTTCCACACTCGGTACTCTACAGACTGTATACATGCGCGACCAGCAACGAGAGTTTTACTGTTTACGAATAGCCTACACAGGGGGTTGCCTGAACGGTTTTGCAAAGCCACCCATGGTAATTGGGCGGTTGCAATTAACATGTCCAGTAAAAGATCCCTTGGTTACCGACCGACACGTTACAAAAACCCCGTGACAAAGTAAACGGATATTTTGCATAATCCAATAGATCAAACGCAGGGTATGCTAAGAGGGAATTTGTGAATCAGTAGATTGAGCCGAAATAGAAAATAATTTTCATGAAGAAAAGGAACCGCGAAACACTGTACGAATTACTGTGTAATTATTACAAAGCTACTAGCTGCTAAAATACGATTTAGAATTTATCTAGCAATCTCTAGCAACTGAATCTGCCCGGTTTATTTTTTATCGTAAAAATAAGAGAAAAAAACAGGGTCAGAATGGCTCAGTAAAGGGGAATGAAAGGACTCGAGAAGTAGATAAGGGTGCCAATCGCGTTGCCGCCTTTCTTCGAGGTGAACCGATTGCGCCCGAAAGTTCGTCCGAACGTCGGAAATTATCGGGGTGGAATACTCGAGCGACAATGGAAACCCTTGGAACAATGGCTGCTATGGCTTTATATGGGTGATACCATACCGACTGGTTGGGCAAATAATGGTCTTCGACGCTGAATGCATTCGAACTTGTAATTCTGATATCCTTTTTTTATGTAAGACAAAACGTTACGTACTCTTATATCTGCTATCTATCTGTCGACTTCACCCTTAAATTTCATCGCCAGTAAAACCACCCTTCTTGGGACGTATTTCATTTCCATAATTTATAACGTTAGATGAAAGGTATCCATGCATTACGGATGAGCGAAGACGATGGATATATTCCATGCTTCAGGGATTTCTAAGGGGGTGCCACCCCTATGGAAGAGGCGACTAAATGAAATCGCGCGATATCCGAAAATATCCGGTCTGTGAGGAGAAACGGGATACATTTGGGATTGATGTGTATTTTTTTCTCCATCTGACTCGACCGATAATCACTGTTTCATAAAATAAATCAGTAATCACAAGATTACTATGTAACATGGAATTGAGCTACATTTGATACTGTATTGGGATTATGTTATTTATATTATTCCTGTTTCAATAATAAACCAGATATCAAGTCGTGACTGTTCGGGTAATGTGATTTGCTCCTGGTTATAGCACGACATTGTTACGCTAGAAAGCGTTTAAAGTTCTGATCTTGCTCGAACCCCACATCACTCAAACATATTCTCTCTGGAAAGTTCGTTTGTTCAGTATGCAATTAGGAATAGTTACGATTTAGCGTCACGAAGGAAAATTTCATATGCATTGTTCAGCCAGCTTTAGTTTCTACAATCTAGATAATTTCTATTGTTTTCATGCCAATTCTGGAGATTGCATTGGGTATACGGTAGTTAGTATGCAAAAGTAGCTATCAAGACTCACCAATGCAGGAACCGTCGGCCGCAACTTGATAACCAAACCCACAAATACCTGGCGCAGTGTCCAAGATCGGTTGGTCCTTTAATTCAAGTGGATCTGCGCATCTGTAGGATCCTGGAGTATTGACGCATCCGTGATGACATACTTCAGTTTGCAGATCCGGTACAGAGCACTCGTCTATGTCTGGTAGTCATAAATTATCCAGGACTTTATTGCGTAATGATGTTTAAATAAATATCCTTGACTTTAAAACAGCAAGGACGACGGCGGTGTACCTTGACAAGTTTTCCAATCATCCTCAAGCATAAAGCCGTCAGGACATAAGCAGAAAACGCGACCCATGGTTGACAAACAAGTATGAGAGCATCCTGCGTTATTGATACTGCAAGGATTCGCATCCTGGCAAGTATGCTTATCGATGGAGAGTACAGTGTCAGGGAGTCCTTCGCACGAGCACTGATAACTACCCTCAAGATTGCGACATGTGTCTTGGCAAGGACCATGGCCATTATTCAGGAGACACTCGTTGATGTCTAAGGACGATTTATCAAGTTTATAATTTCCACTGAAAAAATCCTTTCCAAGGACCTACCCATGCACGTATATCGGTTTTCACCCTGGCGCATCCCCGCAGGACATTCGCATCGATACGAACCAGGTGTGTTGATACACTTGTATTCACAGGCGCCATTGTTATCCTCGCACTCGTTCACGTCTACAATTTCAAAGGATAAGATATGATATTATGCAATATTGAATTCATTGAAATGATGCTTCCATCAGACCCATATATATTTACCGATGCATCTGTCATCCTCCAATCGGAATCCTTTGTAACAAGAACATTGAGCAATCCCATCGACCTCCTTACAGACTTGATCGCAGGACGAATCAGCGCAGACATTTCCAGGACTCTGACGTATTTTACACTTTGGTAATCGGCCGATCCATTGTCGATTTTTACAGAGCAGCCTGGTATTCTGGCTCACCATGTAGAATCCTGGCGTGCATTCGTAATCTGCCTCCAGGTACTCGTGTCCTGGGATTGAGGACCTTAGAAATATTGAACTGTTATCACACTGGCATGATTGGATCAGAGACTTATATGATAACGTGAACTAATATTATTTTATGAAGGATCCAACCAATTGGATGGCAAGTTTGCCTGATAGGCTAAGGTAAGACGATTTTTAGGAGGAGCGTCAATCCCATATATCTAATGGATGAGTTCGGATTGGTAGTTACGGATTGAATTATTCATGAGGCCACTACTCACTTAACATATTTGATCAGTGCGTGCCAGGCTAGTGGTGCTGGTAGAAAAGTACCATTTATGCAAGACAGGTCCCCGTGTAAATTTTCAGGGTCGGAAGACGTCGTCGTCGTTTGTACATCCTGATTGAGGATGGGTGCCCTGGGTATATCTCGAATAAAGGATACCGCACTGAGCGGAGTATCAGCCATGAGACCAGTTCCATTCTGATCAGGATCAAAGACCCCGTCTTCTTTGTACTGCATCTCAGGTAGCTTAGCTGCTTCTAACTTCGAGGTGATGTAATTATTGTAGTCCTTGAGAGACTTAGCCAGGACATCCTGTCCCAGGTCGAAGTTAGGAAGGTCATTCTCTGACCTGGAGTAACCCAACATCTTTTCAGCGTCGAATCTGGCGCCTTCCAGTCCTTCTAATCTTTTCTTGAACGCCCTTGCAGACTCTTCTGTATTCATTTGATCTTCGTACGGATCCTGCATCCTGGTGTCGCTTCTGCTAATGTCTTTTCGAACTTCTTTGGACCATTCCTTCTCCATGGTTTCATCTACCTCATCCATAGGAAATATCGTTCTACGAGGTGTTGACGGTGCTCCCGTGCCCAGGCTTGGTAATTCAAGTTCGACCACTGAACTTGTCGAATTCAAAGTACTACTTGGGACTTTCCGGTCTATCGATTTGGTCCTAGCGTCGGATTTATTGATATTTGCGAAATCTTCATCCCAACCAATGCCACCGTCTTTTCCCAGTAAAAGTGCAGCGGGTGCAGGATGGTCGACCTGGGTATTCTTTATCCCACGTAACGCTTTATTTTCCCTAAACTTTCTTTCCCTTCGTCTGCGTCTCCTCTCGCGATTTCTCCTTCTGCGCTCCATTTGCATTTTCGCATTTCCAAACTTTCCTCCACTCTCCTTCGATCCAGTGCGTATTCTTGTTTTTTGCCGACCTCGATTACCGAGTTTATATTTTCCCTGACCTTTTCTACCGCGACCCTCGACCCGTCTCTTTATTTCATTTAACGCGACGTTCGACTCGATCCTCTTGCTCGACCCAAGAATCTCAGCCTGAACTTCAGGCTCGTTTTCACGAGAGCGAGAACCCTTCCGTCTTAGCTCCTTGTTACGTCGACGCTTCTTGTGCGAACCCCGTCCGCCATCTTTTCCACGTCCGGACTCAGAGATCGTCGCTGTAAAGATTATGCAAATTTTAAAGGCATACTCACCCAAATAAACCTCTCTCATATACATCTTCATTCGAAATCCTAATATCACCCTGCAAATATCCTACCGACATTACGCCACTGCTCATTCTAGTCTCGCGAACATTTATTCTGCTAAATATTCATAATAACAGAAAACTCACTTGTTAGTCTCTCGAAAAGGGCGCATCGCAAGCGGAACAGTGCATAGTGATGTACATTGGGGTTATACCGGGTGTACCTTATACCTTGGACGCTATTCAGACTGGAAGACGTGCCTCGGTGTACATAAAATGTAAATGACTGTTCGAGATAAATTCGAAATCTGAAGTGAAACGAAGTAACCGCGCTTGTAAATTTATGGTTTTGCAAGATATAACCCATTTAATAAAACACACAATAAATAACGTCTTGTTGGACTTGTAAATTAGTAAGAGACAATCAGCGTTACCATTTCTATCTATAGGAGTGGATACTTAGAATTAAACACTCACTGACATTACGCGGATGATAACTCGTAGTCCCTACTGTAGTTTGGGACACCAGAGAAATGACGTCCTTGTTACTGTTTCCCCCAAGCACCACTTCCGTTTTCGCTTCGACCGTGCTCCCGGCTAAGAGGGTTCCTTTACTCTCATTGAGCGGCTTCTCTCCCACGGGAGCAGCATCCCAGCTAATGGACAACAAAGCGTTTCTTTCACGCAAAACTGAATAGTAAAATATATCACTGAGGTTCGTGACATGCATATACGAAATCTTAAGTGGATAAGATTATTTGTGTGTAGGATAAGATTATTGAATACCGTGCAAATTTCTTTTTTCTAAAAATTTTTCAATTTTGCTATTAAATTACCGATGTTCAATGAGATTGTATAATTTTGATGTTTACTTGAATAATTTTCGATTTGCTTCGGTTACGTAATCCTCGTCCATCCTTGATATGGATTTCGTCTCGATGCTCCTGAAGGGTTCGGCATTTTGGCAGAGTCCTGTGAATATGGAGAGAATCTTTTTTTTCTGCAGTTTCAACGAGTTACGTGACTTTTTTTTTTCGTTTTTCGTTCTTCATTTTATTAATGGGTTTTTTTGTTTGTCTTTATTCGCCAGATGTCTCTTTCGATTTTTCAAAAGAATACTTTCGGGCTGTACAATTTAATATATCTTATCTCTCGGTCTATTTGACTTTAAGGTGGAAGACGTTGAATGCCTGGAAGGGACGTCCTCGACTTTTTGATTATCGGAACGGATGAGTTCTCGATTTGAAAGTTTCCATGAATTCGAATTCGAAATTACGACAAGCTGCTGGTTAACAAACAAGAAAACTTCTATGTTCGCTACCGGTCGACGTTCCACTAACGTAAAAGTGAAGTTTTCATCTAGGAAGCTTCTTTCGTCTCCCTGGGGTTGTCGAGCCTGCTCATCTCGCGTAGCAGAGAAGATAAACTGTGCTGAGTCAAAAGTCAAACTTTAATTTACTCCAGGGTATATTTATGTGAGATAAGGTGTACCGATTAGAATAGATATCAAAATAAAAAGAAAGTTATCTTGTCGTACACAGTAAAATGAATTTTGGAATTCTTACAAAATTCAATCCAATCAAGTAAAGTAACGGATGCGAAATTGTATATGGAATATCGATTAAATGAATTACATTCAATGAAATTCTGTTGGTTGGTAGACCTGCGTCAAATGAAATATCGAAAAGCTTCTCAGTCGGGATAAGCTAAAGGGGAATGGATGCATCCGCATAAAATCTGCAGGATTGCAAATCCAATCGTGAAAGGGCCCAAAATTGGATTTTCATTATCTACCTCCGTCTTGTAAGCTACGTTATATCCTGTCTACCGTTTTTCAATATTTTTCCATATTGACATTATTCACTTTCAATACCTAAAGTCGTTTTAAAATATATTTTTTTTACCCATCAACCCGCAATTCTGCCAATTTAAATAATTACAATGCTTCAAATTAATTTTTTTATTACCCTTATGCAAACTTCTTTTTTATTTTACTTTTCTTTTAAAACCCTATGAAGGTTCCATTGCAGTCGAATAAAATTTTGCCGTTCGAAAAAATCACTGTGCGGATTCCAGTATTATTCGTTTACGCAGTGGTATATGGCGACAGAGTCAGGCCAGGTATATATAATGCAACGGTGGCATTATTGGGTGAAAGAAAAATGGTCGTTTTCAATGTAACGGCGTCGAGCGACCAACTGGATTATCGAACGAGACTCCATTATCGGAACCCAGTTAATGCAGAACTATGAAAAGTTAATTTTGAAAGGACCACTATACCCTAGACTAGTATACGACATAGAGAAAAATGATTTCGAGTAATAAATATTTCTTATGTACTCGCCCTATTGGTACTGTTTTACATAAAAATTAAAAAAATTATACTCTATGTTACTGTGGATCATTTATAAGGCTCGCCTTAAGGCGGTTTCTATATACTGACTCGGATACTTCGTTCCATCTTGAAATTGATAATTTAAATTATCCAAAGAATCGTTTCCATGGCGCAGAAACTTTTCTCGATAGCGTTCCACCGGAAGTAAAAAAGTTGATCAGCATTTGTATTTTACAATGAAGAAGCTTCACTGGCGTAGAAAGTGTCGTCGGTTAAGAATTTCATATTAGATTTCTTATAAGCGTATCAGGAGTGTCTCAATTTGGATTTTGTGTCCGGTCGATTCTACCATTTGGGAATTGAGGTTTCGTGCTAATTAGTTTCGCGGTGAGGTGGCGCCTTTGCTATTTCGTTAACTCGCTCGCGGTCCCGTGCTAATCAAATGGAGTCAACCCCTTTACAGAAGGGTTGCTGCCCTTTAGGACGTTTATGTATAAATTAGCAACTTGCTACAGTTTAGCCGAAGTTGTATATAGATATATATAAGTAAAATTTCAAAATTGACTAGGTTGCATAGAACGTAGTTCATGCTAACGAGATAAATTTTCACTTTATTTTCGTTCCAGTCCCGCGTTCTCGTATAAACTTGTAGAAAATAATTTAAGTTTAGTTAAGTCTGACTTTCAAGCAGTTAGCAGCCGCAAGTCAGTCAAAGTATAATATCACGCCAACGTGTGAACTAAAAGTGCAATTATAAATATATACATATATACATACACACTAGAACAACACGCGCCCCACAAGAGACAGCAGCGCTCCAGGGAACTGAACAAATAGTTTCGTACTGCATATCTATTCTAGAAAAATACAATTTGTGTACCGAGCAGCCAACTTACACCAGCGTTTTTCCAAACCCAACTACATTCTTAATTATAACGAATATTTCATAACCATACCAATTGCTTGTAAACCAACTACGATTTTACGGCTATAATCTATCTGAAGCGGCCTGTCTCTCTTGTATGTCAAAAAAATTTTCCAAAATCAACTGCTGTGTTTCAAAATCGAAAACAGCTTCTTCCTCATCTGAATTTAATTCATTTTTCATCAATAAATTAAACCACTAATCTTCTTACCCTAACACTAATCCTCACCGATGTAACTGCAACTGTTTCCAATCACACATTTCTATTTATTTGGCATCTGTCAATATCTGTCATGTCGCCGACAATCCTACCTGTCAAAAACATCAGATTCACACGCATTAGGAGACTGATCAATATCGCAGAAACCGACAACAATCATTCGAATTTTCGTTATGAAAGGATATACAGTGCGAAATCTCATGTAAAAAATTACTTCAAAATTCTTTTACCATACTGATAGAGATCGTACCATTTATTTATTCGTATTCAAATGAGGAATTAAACCAAGTGGACGAGTCGTCGACGAAAGGAAAGCGTGGCAAGATTTTAAGAGTGGGATTATATTTGAAAAATAAAAATAACAATGCAAGGAAAATAAAAAGTTTTTAAATGATCGCGATAATGATTCCAGGATAAAAGAATAACTTCCGCGCAGCGGAAAATAACTCGTTAAATTGTTCATTGTGTGTAGAATAGAAATTTCTCATGGATTTTAATTAACAAAAGTAGGCCGAATGGAAGCCTATTTTTTTTTCAAATCCTCATACACACAAGTCTAAAGTACAGCATGACGTGCGATTATACTATCCGTACTATTCGCCAGTGCATCGGTGCCCTGCACCCATCTACTTTAACCAGTAGATGCACGCGACGAATGCACTCGTGATTCTCGGTAAGCCTAGCTGTGGCACTTCGGCCATTTCCACTCCCACATTCTCATTCGTTCTCTCTCTTTATTCCTAACTCTATATATAAGAGGCATGCCGTGAAATAAAACGATCCGAATGCAATCAAGACGACGTAATCGACGCAAATGCGCTACAGCCATACCTACGGCAGACCTAACCTAATTTAATGGCAAATGCTATATACATATACGTATATGTATTATACAGTTACCAAACAAGGAACAGCTTTGTCAACTGCCATTGTGCTGATAATCCTTTCGCACTAAGATCCACCGTACCTAATGCAGTGCACAGCTTAGGTCCAGCCTTTATTAAGCTAAACACTTTAACATCCATCTTCCTGGACAACGACTAGACAATATAATGGAACTTTTCCATCAAGGATGTCTAATGCTGACGTATGAACTACAGCAGCGATCCCGTTTCTGCTTGTTACTACCTTCCTGTTCGCGTCTCGTACACATAACCCATGGTATACGCCGCGGAAACTTTAATATCGAATTGTCCCGCCGGTGGCGACATCTTACTTCTTACCCTGTTACGATTCCTATCGGTACGAGCTTAAAAATCTTACGTGCTTGACAATTCTGATACGGCAATTACGTAATAGGTGAACAATATATTTTTCTAAAGATAAATCCTAGAGATTCCGCTCAGTTGGAAGAACGGACAAATTTCTGTTCGAGCACAGAGTGACAGTTACACCGTGCAATCAAACGTCGTACCAAAATAGTATGCAAATGGCGGCTTATCGTTAAATTAATCTTACACAGCGTGCTTTTTGTGGAACTGTGACCTGCATCGAAAGAAAGGAGAAAAGGGTAGCGACAGAATATTTTCATATAGTTAATATTATTCCTATATAAATTACGTATTATAATCATTGATAAATTTCAGTTTGAAACACTTTTTTTTTGTTAGCGTAGACCATATACGTATATACACTGTGCACAGAGAATCTACAAATTGTTGTTGGAAGATTTTTAATAACTTCATACACGTTACCATCTCCTATCAGAAAGTATTCGGTTTTCTAAATTACCACAATCCATCCCGTTAATTCATACGTGGGTGTTTAGATTTCACCGTGGCACGCAAAGGGCTGGACCGGCATCTCCTGGGATTCTAAGGACGTATCGGTAGATCGGCGTTGGTTGACTATAAAGGGCGCAAGCTGATCGACGGAAAGACAATTACAAGAGATGGGACGTCGATGACAGCAGTTTCTCATTTGCAATGCTAATTCCAAGGGCTACGCAGAATCCGTGTGAGGTTCCTGTATAGGATTTACGATGGGACATTTGTCATTGGATTTACGTGTCATGTGTGACTCGCGCGATTGTTTCAATCACGTATACCTTATATACGTCTGTTATACATTAACATATGAGGAGGCTGTACCGATCAATTGCCAAGAATGCCTGGCCTATCCCATTTTATAAATCATCGATGCAGTTTAGATACCAAATCCAAAGGGTCAAAGGTCGTCGAACAATTCTCTATCGGTTACATTCGGAACACACGTCACGAGAGACATTCTGAGACAAAAATATTTATTATTACCCTGAAATAAAATAATTTCAAATTAAAAATAAAATGTCAAATCCTTTTTCAATTTTGGAAATTCTCTAATACACAACTTTCCAAAAATACTAATGCATAGGGTGACTCCACCAATGAATGGACAGACCCTAGTAAATAGTCGCGTTTACTTATATCTATATATGTATAGTGATTTTAACACGGCTGTCCATTCACGGAAGGGTTTTCTTAAAGGGATTGATTTACCGGTGAATTTACCCTACTGCAATTCGTGTTACTCCATATCCATATGTACTACGAATACTCCATACGTATACATAAGAGAGAAAAGAGAAAAAAAAGAGTGTGTGTCAAACATGGTACGTGAATACAAAATTATTAATTTTAAATACCATCGCTCTCAATTCCCACCCATGAAGCGATATCATTTCTCTCGAGTGTACCCTCCCCTATAATCCCCAGCTCCCTAGTGATTTTCAAACGACCAATCCTATCGATTAATCTACCGGAGGTGAAGTGGTTCCACAGTAGCCACCAAAAGAGACATTAATTGGATAGTTGTATTCACAACAGTAATTTCGTACTGATCCATATCTAGGAATACGTTAACCACACACTGGAATCGAACCCAATGTCAAGGGTCACAAATATCTGATACCTTACCCATATACACGTAGCATACGTATCAAGATATTTGATTCCTATATACATGTATAGCTATAATTTATTCCTATATATCTATACCTATCTACCAATATATAACATAAGCTCTTAAGTACATTAACGTACTTCAAGACATATGTACATGCCACTGCCATCCAGAACTTCAGGCACTTTCTCAAAGGTCCATGTCTCTCATCGAGACTGAGTGGCATCGCGAATATTCCAATTTCTCAGTAATACATATATCCTATATGCTACACTATATACGGAAGCTGTATTACATAGATCTATGTATGTACCCTACTCTCGAATTTCAAATAGGACCGCTATCACAGGACCCAACAGTGCCGGACGTTATTGGATCGGATTTTGAACATGTATCCCATCGTCTCGTGCAATAACGCACGTTGACTTTCTCCAGTGACGAATCGCGCAAAATTGATAAGGTTAAGTGACGAAACGATAAGACGATTGCTGCTCTGCAAGTTCAAAGAACGATAGTGCGGATGGGACAGGACTTTAAATTTTTGACAAACTATATTGGTTTCTAATCTTCTCTACGTAGGTTGCGTCATATGCTAATTTCATATGGGACAGATAAGGGCTTTGGATGTTATATATATTAGAGGTATTTATAGGCTTCACGTAAGTACACTTGCGATTTGAGTGGTTAATAAAGTGTCATGTGTGATCTTCATATTGCGTGGGTACATATGTGTATATATATATGTTATGGTTATTTACTCGCACCCACTGTATTTGCCGTATTGGTTGACGCTTGGATTTAGGAAGTTCCCATAAGTTTGGCATCATGTATATTGAGTGATGCTGAGGCTCAACTGTTCTCGAGTAGGCGATATATGCACGTACTGTATACCATATCTTATATATGCATATGGTGACAGCAATGGAAACTGTCCCAGCCTCTAAATCAAAAGTCCACGGTTGACACGGGGCGTTCGATTGGGAATTCGTGTCACGTAAACGTGTAACTAGCGTTAAATGATTTATTGGTCCATAGTATTGCTTGTAATTGTAAGTCATTGATCACGAAAGTGTTGTGTAATGCGACGGACATACGGACGTATGGTGTCTGGGCTTGATCGGTATTTCATCTGTGTTATAATCGATTTATAGAGATCGGTAAGAAATATATATATGTATATATGTGCTACTACGTATTCCTTTTTAACTATGTATAATGGAGGTACATGCTTGTAACTAGATTCGATAATTGTAGTCGGATTTAATCATGTTCTAAGGGGTGACTGACCATTCGACCAATTTTATGGATAATTACGGTCGGTTCTAGGTTATCGTTCATCTCGGAGGATGATTGGTTCGATTAATATTCTCATGAGGAAACGTGCGGTAGTGATAAGGATGATAACAGTTATACGCGAGATGGAGTATTTTGTCTTGCATTAATGAAAGGTGAGGGAAGTGAATGCTTTTGAAATTCGGATATTTGATAAAACTGTTAGCGTAGTAACGAGTAAATTGATGGTCGAGTTAAGAAAATAAAAGGAGGAAATATAAAAGGACTTGAAAGGCATAGGGTCTTCCAGTATGAAGTATGAATATTTTAGGTAGCAGAATCTTATGAGTAACCTTTGAACCTTTGAACTCGATGCATTGAGCTGTAACTAAAGGGTCGAAGTATGTAAGAGTTCATCGATTGCCAGAATATTTGCAATTGAAAAAGACGACATGCTTGCTATTATACGATATTTAATCTTCGATTAATTCCTATTTTGAAAAAGGACGTTTCTTCGAAATTCAAGATCTTTGAAACAGTTTATGAAATTGTCTAAAAATATTCATGTCACGTACCCGCAATTCTTTGCTCCGGCATGAAACAACTGTACGGCAATATTAACGTTAAGAATGCTGAACTCGTCTCAGAGATTTTTAAAGTTCCTCGTGCACCTTGAAGTGTAACTTCGAAAGTCGCCATGTAGGTATATCCTTTGTATACTGTTAGTCATATAGCTTGATTGTCGAGACTCCAGACATTCAAAAGACTTTCGAAAAAAAAAAGTGACTGCCTTACGTTCACCGTGATTCTCCTGACAAGTTAGTTACTCGGTGAATCAATCGGCTTATTAAAATACTTTTGGCATTGCAGTTAATTGGCACTTGATAAAAGCTCTAATAATAATGATATGTATGTTCAATTTTCACTCACCGCACGTGATAACGATTCCTATAATAAGTAGCAAAGGTAAGATGGTGGTTGATTTCCCAGTAGAAACAATAACTCCTTCGGTGCACATGGCGCGTCACACTTTTTCACAGTTCAAACGTTCGGAGTGCATCGCGCGGCCACTCGTGTGGCTCTGAGTTCGCGTTAGAATTTGTGTTTGAATCTCTCCAGCCTCGGGAGGTCCAGCGACAGGCGCCTGCCTGAGGAGGACCCGTGATTCGTCCATTTTCCCACTCACCTTCTCTCTCTCTCTCTCTCTCTCACTCTCTCTCCCTCCCTCCCCCTCTCTATCTTTCTCTCTTGCTCTAGTGTAGTTAGACGCTCATTCGATATTTCATAGAACTTTCTGTCTCTTTCTTGCTCTTCCATGTTAAATGTATCTCACGTCCTTCTCTAAGTTACTGTACTGTAGTACTATGACGCTTGATGCTAGATGGCAGCATTTTATGTGCGCGGCTACGTAGAATGTAGTATCGGTAGAGGCGCTAGTGTCGCGAATTCTTGGTAAGTACGTTGACTGAAGATAAATAAGTCAGACGTCTTGCCGGATTTCGTGATAGGCGAGCAGTGAACTTTAGTTCGCGGACACACGTCAATCGAGTTATCAACTGGAATCCCAGTGTTACGAACGCTCCGCAAGATGGTGCCTGCGAGTAACAAATAAATAATAAGCGGCGAAATTTTTCGTGTAATAATTAAATTGTTATTCGTCCGTATGCATAAACTTCGAAAATTCGTTTATGAGCCATAACTCGGTAACGGGAATACTATGAATCAAGCATTTAAGACTGTTCAGAGTGCTAACGATACCGACAAAATAAAAATAAAAAAATTGTGATTTTCCGAGCTGTGAAAACGAAGGATCGAACTTGAACAAACGACATGGAATGTCCCCCTAGATTTGCAGCAGCCTCCCACAATACCTTGGTTTAAAATTCTCTACGTCGTCGAGGGGTCGGAAAGTGCGTGAATAACGTAAGTTTCCTATTCGTATTGTTAAACATATCACAGATACAATTTTCATACACGAGAATAGCTGCCAAGTTCCGGATTCGCGAAATTTTATTTTCTTGCAACAGCCAAGACATAAGTTGCATCTGTATAGGTCAAGCGGCTTGTTTCAATATTTACAAAGGGCAGATTGGTGGCGAGGTGGGATGCAGCTAAATTAATTTGTAAAAACGTGTAAAGCAAAACGTTAATACTAATGCTGAATGGTAAAAATTTGTAAGGAACTCATTTACGTCATGATCTGTTATCGATTTAAAAGAAGGAGACGAAAAACTTTTCATACATTTATTTAATAGCATTCATATTTCGAGGATTTATTACATTATATAAACATAGACATTTTGTTTTCCACGCTAATTCCTAATTTAATGCCTACATATATATATACATATATAGATTTTCATATAATAATTGATATATATACATATATATATATATATATATATATGTATAGCTAATAGTATTCCTAGGCATGCAGTATTCCATTGTTTATTTGGTAAAAAGTGCGTCGTGCTAAACACATTTATTCTCAAACCTTATTCGCTTACACACACACTCTCGTTCTCTCTATATTTTTCATCCCCTTTTTATTCCATCTAAACGCACAAGGACGCACGCACTCTTATTATCTGTCACTCTCGCTCGCGCTCTCAAACTTTCATACCTGCAATTACACGCTCGTCCTGAACTTATCGATTAGCTGAACCTTAATCTGCAGCGTTCAGTACCTTTGAAAATTGAATAACATTCGCCATATTACCGATGGTAGTTTTGGAACTTGTAAAGGTACTGGCTTGCGTGTACATTAGAAAAGAGTGTCGATGCACGAAAAAATTTGTTTATACACAATCGAAAATAAAAATTCATTCGAGCACTTTAATACGTTCAAACATCATTATCAGTGAACAGTTTATATCCTCTGTCACTTTGAAGTTTCGGTTATTAAAAAAAAATTTTTTTCAATTCGTCCCACGATCAATCGAGGTCTCGTGCCTTGGATAACGATCTTCGGCAGTTTCCCGATGGTCTTTGATCATTCATTGGAAATGTCGCAAGACTAATTTGTTACATAAATTTTTTTAAATTGTTACGTACGCCGAATAACTTTATACACATGGAATATGTTGCGTCATTTTTTTTTCAAAAATTGTTATTGACAATTTATTGAGCTCAATTGGTACACGACACTCTTCTCGGCATTACGTACTCTCGCTTCCCCTTAATTATTGTCCACAAAGACGCCATGCACTGTACCCACCAAGGCTGTACCATTACCAAAAGATGATTAATCTCGTCTCAAACGTTAACTCGGTTATACAGATAAGAGATAACACTTGGAACGTACGCATTTTTTGCAGAATTGGAGTTTCGCGTTGCGTACGATACTCTTTTGCTTTTTATATTTTTCATTTGTTTGCATCTGTTTCTTCTTGTTTCGTTGTCATGTGTCTGTCGGTAAAGAAGAAATTTTTATCGTATGGACAGAAACTTTAGATTGGCTACCATTGACTAATCTGTATTACCGGCATTTGTTTTTGTCTATATATATATTTGTTTGGCGAGTGTCACGTGTTACTGAATAGCGTATCATTTCTCTATTAAGCTTATAGATTTATCGTAGTTGAATAGCAGGATACGCTTGTGTTCTTCGATTTTCTCCATTTCCCTTTTTCCCCTCTTGTTAACGATAATTTCCCATATACTCAACTTAGGTACTAATGACGGCTTACAAAGTTGTAAAAAGAACGGGTGGGCCAAACTTATGTAACTACTAATACTATGAAATTATATTATTATATAACTTATGCGTGACGTTATTATTGTACACCTATTATTAATTTAGTCGACGAGGTGGGCTAGAGAAATAGTGGGGCAGATTTTTTTGTTCCCCCTTCGTCTCTTCCATTAGGACGTAGGGAATTTTTGTTTTATGGATGTTAAATGCAGCGGTAATTGTGAGTACTGCCTTTCGTAGGCTTATTATTCTCCCACGCTCTTTTGTGTTATATCTATTTACGTCTATTATCTGCCATTCAGGGATTTCGCGATATCAGTTTTTTTTCTTGGAGGGGGGAGGATTCGGAATGGAGAGCACATTCGAGCCATTTAATGCCTCGGATATTCAAGCGATAGGTTTTGGGACGGGTTAACTCTGAGAGCAGGAGAGAAAGAACGGGTAAAAAAACTGGCACAATAATAAATGCATGGAGAAAGGTACAGGCATATAAAAAAATTAGCCGTAAACAATATAGCAGTATGCAGTTCGAAGAATAAACGTAGAATTAGTATAGAGGTCGCCCGTGGGCCATAAACATCTTGAATTTAAATAAATAAACGTTAAATATTGGCAGTGGATAATTAGGTTTCCTAGTAGGTACTAGTTATACGGGCTCGTATACGTTCGCGGGGACCGTTTAAAATCGAATTTTCAACGAACGATATCGTAGGGACGATCGATTAAAGAGTTCCACGTATAATTCGATGGCAAGCCACGAGATTGCAAGCGACTTATGTCTAGTCTATAAATAAATTATTACACCGATTAATTTTTCACTTTCCGCACGCAGTTTTCACCAGGTCTGCAAAGTAGTCCTTATCGGTTAAACGATGGCTGCGACAAGGATAATGTAACTTGAAAATCGGCAAGGGTTCGCTTTATATTCAAATTTGAAAAACTTCTCTCTGAAAAACGTGAGGATGATCGCATCGTATAAATTAAGTATGAAGATTTTAGATTAATTTTGTTTTATCTACATTATCTTTTATCAGCTGCTGCAGGGATACGAAGCATTGACTGTTCGTTTCACTTCAGTACGATGGCGAACGTGATTTTTGAATTTGACGCCACATGGAAATTGACAAGTTAATTCGTCTCGTGGCTCGTAAGTCGAGTTTATGGGATCAGTTTGAATTCAATGTGGCGATGATCGTGTTTAAAAGCGTCGCTCCGCAATTTCTTTGTTTACTCTGGCTCTTCGTGAATTTTCGAAAATTATGCTGCATTCCCACTGCTGCCTTGTTTACAATGCACACGGAGAGATTTTCGTCGAACGACAATTCGTTTCGATTACGAATCAATTGGCAAGATTTATTCAATGCATAAAATTTATTCGCGAACGGTGCATTTGCAAATTCAATTAAATTTCACTGTTACCAGACGCGAGGTAATTATCAGCGCGAAATACGGTTAAATTGCATTTAATTCCTAGTTTGGATCATTGGATTAAATGTACACAGAGGTCTGGCGTCCCTGTCCACGTAATATACATCTGTACCTCGTTTTGTTCTACGTGGTAACAGAATTATTTTGCTATTTGAAAATACGTCGTTGAACGGAAAAGCGACAATATCGCACAAACGTAGTGGCGGACAGCACTGCAGTGCAATTGAGAAAAATTCACGAAATCCAAGACGTGAGAATTTTCATTGAGAATCCAAGATCGGATACGACGTAGGAGAAGGAAAAGTAACAACAGCTTATTTATCAAATACGCTAGATCAAAAGTCCCCAGCATGAAATAACGTCCCTGATGGCAATTGCCAGTATAGAAAAGACGTTTCTTCATGCTTTACATGAGTTCACGTGTGATTGAGTAATTTTGTTGATTGGACAAAGTAAAAAAAAAAGTTCCTGACTTCCAGCTGCCGCGAGATACGGCTCTAGGCATACGAGGCTGAGTTACATGTCTGCTGCGCGTGGATGCTCGTGTAATATATCTATACGTAGTTTCCGTTCGCAGATGACTTCCTTTAGGTCCATCTTTACAGGTAGATTGATCATAGACGAATATCCACTATGTATAGCTAGCCAATATCGAGATAGTTTTTACGCTTATGTATAATATTTTAATAATACATATCACACTGAGCCAGCTGTGTGTGTCCATCTAGTTTAGCCACGCACTTCGTCACTCACTCGTTGTGGCGCTGTACGCACGCGCCATTCTCGGGGTACCACTAAGGATGTCCAGAGGAAGTTGATTCGACTTTAGAATGTTGAATAGTCCCTGTTGAATTTCGGCATAACGTTGCATAGGGTTTCTAAGTTATTTTTCAACGTATTCTGTCTTTGAGGTTATAACGCGTGAGGTGTGCGTCGCTTCCTAGTAGCACTTGCGTGTGCACGTGCACTTGCGCACCAGGTCCACGTCCTTCGTGTATCGCGTGCCGTCGTTGCACATTAGACGGACCTGAAAGTCATTGCATCATTCGATAGACTCCTTCGAGCGAACGTCGACAGACATTTTAATGAAAGTTCCCCTTTACCTTGCGTCGTTTGGTCTTACGCGGTAGACAACAGGAATTGGCACAACTACCCCAACATTTCGCCAGTTTAACTGGACGTCGACTGCGGCATCCGTTTTCGGTATAGAACTCGCGAGTGTGTTCCTTGCGACAGGATGGCGCTGAAGTAGAGAAGAAAGAGACGACATGAATATCAGAGTGTACCAGTAATGGATTCATTATCAATTCTGGTAATCATAGACGGACAACCTTTTTCACAAAATTGACCCTGCCAGCCGGTTTGACACCGACACGAGTAGCCATTTCCATATGGCGATGGTACGCACTGTGATCCTTTCCTACAATCATGATCCTGACATGGATCTGACACACTTCCGAGTCCTGGTACCGAGATAGCCACGTCTGAAAGAAATATTTGTAGATTCAGAATCATTGACGATGACTACTTTGCCGAAGAAGGACCAGCCGCTCACCAGAATGTTCATGGGCAAGGTGCTCCTGTGGCATGGATTCCTCGCTGCTACCGACATTACTAGCGCCTTCAGCTTCGACGATGTCTCTTCCGGCTTCGTCAGCTTCCTCCTCGCCAAGAGTACATCCTGGTGAGACACGATGTCTCCTGGCAGCATTGTTGAAGTCAACGAGCTTGTGATTGATCCACATTCCAGATATACATCCTGTTTGTCAATAAGGTTATTATGAGTGGTCGTAGAGATTGAGATTTTTGAAAATAGACAAAAAAGTAGTACCTTGGAAGCTGGTGACATTACGAAGATGAAATTGCGTGAAAGCCACGCTAGCCACGTCAGGTGGCACTCCACCGACGTACATCTGTGTGGTGAGCTTGAGATACTCCCTGGGTCCTTCATTGATGATGCTTCTGGCATGACCACGGTCCACCCTCATGGTAAAGTTTTTCTTAATCGCGATTAACTCAGCCATGTGGGGTTTACCATCAGAGACCATCTCGTAGCTGTACATCGTCGAAGTGGGGTAGTTACCGACATCATAAGACACCCTGACCCGTCCATTGTAAAGCTCGACGGCAATATGCTCTCCATCGTTCCCATCGTACAGAAGAATCCCGTTCTCCTGGCTGGTCGCGAATACTATAGTCACGTTGGCCTCGGGCCTAGTGCGAAGCGGCTCCAACTCGACCAGCGAGCTGTTGTCCACGAAGCTCAGACTCGTCAGGTACTCGCATCGTTTTCCTGATGATTGCAAGGGATCACTATCGATCGATGGACCATAGACGAAAGAGACAGTCATCGATACTCTGCATTCGATCGTACATACCGGTATAGCCGGGGTGGCACTGGCAAAGATAATCAGCAGCAGAGGCAGGGGATGGTTGGAAGCAGGCGCCATGTTGACAGTCGTGGTGGGCGCACGGACTAGTCTGAGGATATAGCATGGCTGTGGATGGTGCCCCTTCGCAATACCTTCCCGTGAACTCCGCCGCGCATTTACACTCGTAGTCATTTATGCCGTCGATGCAAGTAGCACCGTTCTAGGAGTAAAGAAGACGATGAGAGTTTTGAATCATCGAGAACAGGAGAAATAAGGATTACAGAGCAAGCTCATCCCAACCTGGCACAAATGATCAACGCAGTCATCCAGGTTGGTGGAACAGTTGAGACCTGCGAAGCCGAGTGGGCACTCGCAGCTGTAGTGGGTCTGGTGGTCGACGCAACGTCCACCGTTCTCACAGGGGTCGTGTCCTTTTGTGCAAAAGGGTATTTTCGCCCCGCAATATTCTCCCATGAATCCCGGGGCGCATTCGCACCGATAGGCCTCGACGAGGTCGACGCAGGTCGCGTTGTTGGCGCATTTATTCTCCGCGCAGTCGTCCACGTTGTTCTCGCATCTGGAGCCCTCGTAGCCGGGGGCGCAGTGGCAACTGTCACACACCGACTGAACGTCAATCGAGACATTGAGCCTGATATTGGATCGCGGACTTTCCGCCAAACCCAGCAAAACCGTTCGCGACTCTCATTATAAGACTAGATCAATAGAATCAATTGTTCTCCGCTAGATAATTTTTTTTTGAGGTTGCGCGCGACAGGAGAAACAATTTTGAATCGTACCGGGTCACTCGGACGTACTACTTAAAAATAAATAACGTACAGTGTGGTAATCGTGCCAATTTTTCGTAATACGCTCTCAACGTTATTCCGATGCTGCCAATCAGTAAATCTACATAGGATCTAATGACGAACGGATCTGACGATTGGTGATATCTACCCAAATCTTCCTTCCTCCAGTACTTTGCAAGTTCCGGCGTTCCAGCAAGGATTTCCAAAACACGCGTCAATTTTATTTTGGCACCTGTCTCCGTGATATCCTGGCGCGCACTTGCAACGAAATTGTCGCTCGGGTAACGTCTCGCAAATTCCACCGTTTTGACAGGGGACGGTGTAGCACACGTCGCACTTTGCCAGGACCTCGGCTGGCTGCTGTTTGGCTGAGCGGAAGAAAGGTCTACGATTAATGAGCAATTTTAGTGCCGTTCTAAAGACGTGGGTTAAAACAACGAACTAAAAAGGACAAACGCGTTGAATTCGGAAATTATAAATGATCGAGGACATTGCCCGTGATTTTCAGCGAATGACAAGTTGCTCTTGCGAATGTTCTTACAGCGTGGCAACGATGAGAATGATAATGATTAATGACGTGGAACCGGAATGCCTTTACGTAAATGCTTACTTCTGCACTGAAAGGCGCTCGCCTGTGTCGTTAATAATATTTTATCCTTCATCGACGGCGGCTCCATGCATCTTGCTATACCAGGCTCTATAAAATCCTTCTTTACCCATTCGGCTAACCAGCGCATGTTGCAGTCGCAATACAGTGGGTTGGATCCAAGTGCTCTGTAAAGTTTTAAATAATCACTCAACGATTTTTCGGATTACGAAATTTCATATTCTCTCGCGATTCACTTACAGATTCGTGATGGATTTCAGATCCTCGAAGGCACCTTCCGGGATCAAGGATATGTCGTTGCCGTGCAGGGATCTATGGATCGTACCAGCGGTTATGTAGGAGCGTGCATTAATTAACGAATTTTCAAAATACCAATAGAGAGGATAGGGACCACTCACATAATTCGTAGAGATTTCAGGCCAGCCAACGCATTCCTCTGTACGCACTGTAGCTTGTTGTAATTGATGATCCTGAAAATAGAAAGGGTCCACGCAGTTAACTCTCTGGGCTCCGTATCGTCATGACGAATATCATGATACTTACAGATGAGACAATCTCGTGAGATTTCGAAAGGTGTCGTTTGACAGCATTCCAATTTGATTGTTACTCAAGTCTCTGAAAAATCGACGGTCACCGTTAGCATTGGGCGTGCTTAATTAATAAATATATAAATTTCAATTAGTCTCTGGATCGACGATCTCTCGGGTGCTTACAGCCTCGTCAAAATTTTAAGATGACTCAAACGCTCCGGTTGAATGGTCTTTATGTCGTTGTAGTCCAAATAAAGTTCCGTGGTTTCCGGCGGTATTCCACGTGGAATTTCAGTCAGGTGGGATCGGGAACATCTGACGACGGAGCCGGCGCAATTGCACTGCGGCGGGCAGTAGTCGTCGCCTAGGCAGCCAACGCTGTCGCCTGAGGACGAAAGGAATTTCCTTTTGTGTATTTGTGAACTCTCGATTTACGTAATTTCAGTACGCAGCCGTACGCCTAACGAACTCACTGTTGCATTTGAACTCGTGATGGGGAATGTCCTTGATATTGGCATCCTTTAATCGAGGAGGGTCGTGACAGCGACCGGTAATACCAGGCAAATCGCGTTTCCTCAACCACTCGGCAAACCAAGCCAGATGGCAATTACAGGAGAGTGGATTTCCCTGCATATTACTGTCCATACGATAAAGTCAATTAGTCACGCTGATTACGGAATTATATCTAACAGCCTCCGAGATATCAGCAATTCCTGGATACTTACATGGTATGTATATGGCCGAGACCATCGAATGCTCCTGGCATTACGCAAGTAATGGCATTGCCATGAAGGTTCCTGCGCACATTATATTACTTTGAGTTTTCTTTTTTTTTTTTCTTTGAAAAAGAAAATATTCAAGTTTACGACCTCGCGGAGACCCCATTCATGCGGGGCCTCCTTACGATGCCGAGGAATGCAGCAAGGCGAGTTTTTAAATTCTACTTACAGCGTCTTTAAATTCGCCAAACCCGTGAACATCTTGTTGTGCACTTCCCTCAGCTTATTTTCCGAGAGGAGCCTGTCGGTGAGTAAATGACAGTGTCATTAGTGTCATCGTTAACGAAAATTTACTTGACGATCCAAGGCACCAATAACCCATCCCTATTAGAAAGGGAATGCCTCCGTCCTTCCGGTACCAAATGAAACGCGTTACGCCTCGGCGAGTCCCAATAACGGATCTCGAACGGATTGGCTCTCCTTTATTTTTATTATTTTCCTCTCTTTCTTTTTTTATTTCTTTTTTTTTCCCTTTACCGGGAACAGCTAAATTCCATCTTATTGACAGTGTATTGCGTAACTTACAAGTCAGTGAGTTTGTGGGCTCCCTGAAAGGCAGATGCTTCGATCCGTGAGATCTTGTTCCTCCTGAGGTCCAGATGCCGTAGCTCTGGCAGCTTCTCGAAAAGTCCGTCCGCTCTGATCTTATCCAGCTCGTTATTTCCCAACAACCTACAAGGGACATGGTTACTCTTTCTCCTCTGTACGAGATGAACTTTTCCCCCACGTTAATCTCAATGCAGTTTAGTACCGCACGATCATGGACCACTTTTGGGCCAATGCTTTACCCTTGGTCCTGGACCATTTAACGGTTTCAAGAACTTTACGAGAACTTACAAGGTGGAAGTATAGATCGGTATGTCCTTTGGTATTGACGTGAGCTTCTTATTGGAACAGTCGACGGTGGCCTTGTCGCAGGTACAGGATGCTGGACACGCACCAGGTAGTACGCACTCGCCGGCTCTTTTGGTCAGTAACTCCTCGTCACCTGCGAACAATCCTCTGTGGCGTGAGACAGATTTTTCAAGGTAACTTTGCCTGATCTAGTAAACGGTTGATCAGGAGTTGACGACGTTACGATGATCATGCGTTATCACGAATTTTCATTGAATGGGCTGATTTGGATGACTTCGAGTATCGTAGGAAGGAGTGTTCATCCAGTGGAAATGTTTTTTTTTTTTTCATGAGGCGGATGATCGTGACGCTGCCTAGAATCGTTATCTTCCGAGGATGATCTGGAAATTCTTACAAAGGTGAGGTCAGGCTGTGTCGATGACAGTGACCCCGCCCTTTTTTAATATCCGAATAAATCCTTGATTGCTCTGTTTTTTTTTCCTTCGGTTCCTAACGCGATTAAACGAATGTTAATAAGCTTGGCATAGGAGTGACACATGCAACATTACCTTGACCTCGGTAGAAATCCGTTAAAAGCTCATAATGACTGATAATGACCCTCCTCCTTTATCGATTAATGCATCGAGCAGTCTGATTATCGTGCGTATCGGAGGATGGTACGCATTATCAATACGTACCCTAGGATGCCCGTCTTCGTGATCCTCGTGGAGGTGGGATATCAATTTTTAAGGATCAAACGCAGATAAGAGATCGCCTGAAAGGGACGCTGACGTACGAAGTCATATGTCTGATTGGCACGACGAACACGAATAGAGACAACAGAGTAAAGAAGATAGAGATAGATATATACGGATACAGAGAGAGAAGACAATAGTGATTATCATAGAAATTGAGCCAGGACAGACTACGTCACGTTGATGATAAACAAGCACAGGAGAAAGAGGAAGAATGGTACCGATGACGAGGACGAAGATGCGGATGGCTGAATGATATGAATTCCAAAGTGGGATAAGGGGGGTACAAACCTTAATCACCCTGTCGAAGTAAGAAGAGAAACTCAGAAGTCGAATCGTGCTTACCCTTACATTTGAACTTGTCGTCCTTCATCATGTCGATTTTCCTCTTGACGCTTCGTTTAGGCGCGGCGCATCTCGCGCCGGAAGTCTCGATCGGATGAGCATGAAGGTAAGCGCCCAGCCAGCGTAAATTGCAGTCGCAAATGAATGGGTTCTTCGCCAGGTGTCTGAAAGGGGAAGATGGAAATAATAGATATTTTTAGAATAAGCCTTAAGACCAAGGAGTACAAAAAGAAACGTATCGAGGAGACTCGAGGCCACGTTAAAAATTAAACTCGGACGCAGCTCGATACAGACAGTGTACGTATGCTGCGTAGGTTGGCGAAAGTTCCGTTGGCCAAGGACTGGATGTTGTTGTCGTAGAGAGACAGCAACGTCAGGCTGGTCAGATCGCGAAAGAGATCCGTCCTGATGCAGGATATCTCGTTAGCGTTGAGTAGCCTGGAATAAAACAATCGTCCAATTGTCGGAGAGACTGGAGCCGCGAGGGAAAAAAATGATAAAGGCCAAAGGCGTACAGAGACATTGGCGTGGGATATACAGGTGTTATGCATAATGCTAATCTCTCGAGTAGCACCGGTGGAATTATTCTGGCCTGAGGTGAGTGACTGTAATGGTGCTAATACTGTACACGGCACTGTACGGCTGACGTGGCACAGTTTTCTCGGAACAAATTAATAGATCACATCAACGCTAATTCTCACGTTTATGAAGTGTTACATGCAGTTTCAACTTGCTTTATCGCTCGCGGTTATTTACCTACGGCGCGAATCATTAACTGTCGCTAATACCACTGCCGTGATTTATCTACGTACGTATGAATGTACACGCGTGATAACGCTAGCTGACGTCTGGAACAAGAGAAAAGTTACTCACAGCAGCTGCAGGCTGGTCAGACCGTGAAAGACGCCGCCGGGCAGTTCGGTTATGTTGTTTCCGTAAAGTACACTGAAACGGTTGGATAGAGATAGAGGCGAAAAATGGATTAAGTTTGTGAAAAAATTGGAATTAGAAAAAGAATCGTATAACCGTACATCGATTCCAGGGATTTGAGGCCGTGAAAGGCGTCTGCCGCTACTTTTTGAATCTTATTGTTACTCAGGTCTCTGAAAGAAAAAAATTTTTTTTACAATATAATTACATCGGGCGGCTCTTGGTACGGGGTGGTGGAACAAGTAAGGTAGAGTTAAGGGTTGCTCACAGTCTCCGTAACTTTCTGTAGGGTGAGAAGGCCTTGGGTGGTATCTCCGTGATGTTATTCTGCTCTAGTCGACTGCAAGTCAAGACAAACGTATGTCGTATCGAAATAATTTTTTTTTCTTATCGTTATCACCATTTGTCTTTGTCATAGGGACTTTTCACTTACAGTTCCGTAGTGTCTTCCGGCAGATGGGTGGGAATTTTTGTTAAAGATTTTTCCCTGCAGTCGACGATATCCTCTTCGCATCTGCAGGGATGCGGACACAGTGGTTCGGCACTGCATTCCGAACCCGTTCGTTCAACAGGTCCTGAACATTTGAACTCGTGCTCCTTGATGGTTCGAAATTTTGTAAAATTTAAGATAAAGTTACATAACATGTTTATCGAGGATGAAATATTTGTTAGAAAACAAAAAATAAATCGTACCTGCAAATCCGACAGTTTTTGATTCTTGAGATACGGCGGCAGCGAACATCGTGTGTTCTGGCCGAGGCGCGAGAAAGACCTTAAAAGTCTAGAGAGCCAGGCTAGATGGCAATCGCAGGTCAACGAATTTTCGGCAAGCTTCAGCGTTCGCAGACGCGACAGTCCTGACAGCATTTCCTTGCCGAGACTCGTCAGTTTGTTGTTGTTCAACGTTCTGCGTAAGAACGATCAATTTGTCAATAATTGATAAGCCGCGTGAATATTTGATAACGATCATGGTATTCCGAAAACTTAATGCGATATATATTCCGACACTTACAAAACTTCCAAATCTTTGAGTTCACGTATCGACGCCTCGTCGATGCAGGTCAAAACGTTGTTATCCAATAATCTGTACAAATTTTTTTTTTCATAATCAATACAAACTACAAGGCAGTCAACTAAAATCAATAGCGGCAGCGAACAAGATCGAATACTCACAAATGCTTCAGGGACGACACCCCTCTAAGGGTTTTGGGTCCAATCATAGTTATTTGATTGTAACTCAAATCTCTGTAACAAACACAAAAGATTTTTAATAAACATAATCATAATTTTCGATAACAATATTATTCTCAAGCTGATTAAATCAAATCCATCGTCGATATGGGTAAATGCGAGAGCCTGAAATGTGTAGGTAGATGTGTATCTGATATGGCCGGGGGGGGCGTCGCGTCGTTCTGGCACAATCGGCGTCGGTGCACTGGCCTGAACTACTTCGAACGGCAGTCGCGAGTTCGTCCTACATTTTCGATAAATTATTCAGTGAATACCGCAGCGAGTCGACGGTACTTATCCGGCTGAGGATTGCCAGTACATACGTCTCAGTGACGCCGATGTACATACGTATGACTAAAAGCGTCGGGACGCCGGTCTACAAGGTCCAAAGTCCTTAGTCATGTAACTTCATCGCCTACTTTTGCTATCAGAAAATCTAGAGAAACGAAAGAATCCCAAAGTCATAAACTCTCATCATCCACAAACTTAAACCGGCTAAACAGTATCCAGTTGGATATATCGTATTAGATATACACAGGTCATAGAAGCAGCAGGTGGATAAGAGATAATGACAAGCCTGGATACGTATCCGATTGAATGAATAAACGAATGGCTGCTTAAGTTACACATATGCATACACATATCAATTTGAAATCCAATTGGGTACCAAAGTCTCCATCATCAACGTCCTACAGATTCGCGATATGCAGAAGACCCGCCGGAAGTGGCGTCAGCCACTTCTGGGAAGCTCAAAGTGGAATCTGGCGTTATCTCAAAAACTGGCTCGACGTTTGAGCACTAGAAACTTTCGAGTCTCGTTCGAGCAGCCCGAGCCATCCATGGCGTCTACTATCCACTTTACGGCATGATGGATGGTGGCTATGCCATTTCTGTACCGGGTCTGGACCCATGGAATTTGCTCGTCTTGTATAAAGTGTTACGAACTAGGATTCATCACGTGCGCGGTTTTCATTCCGAGTTATCAAGTGGTGGCAGCTGCCAAGTGCCGCATTAACAAGCTGTATACAAGGAAACCGCATCGTCGTATCGTTTCGCTGATACAGCGAGTCGCCTATACGCGGAGTCGGCACGATTCGTGTAAAACGATTCAATACCGATACCATATCATTGGACTCGTCTTAACCCAGTAAGAGGCCTCTGATATCGACGCCGATCGATGTCGACGTCGTTTGAACTTTCCCGCGAAGAAAAGGGACAACGACGGAAGCAGATCGCAAGGCGGGTAGAAACAATGCACAAGGCGTACCGGTCAGAATGATAACCAAAAAAGTAGAACTTAACGGTACAGGCTATGGAATGCACATGGAACGATAAAAAAAGAGTGACGTCACCATACGGGGATCTCTTAGAAAGTTCGACAGCAAGAAAACCTTCGTGCATAAGGTTAATGCGCTCGATGGTGCATCGCTCATATTTCATAAGGCACGAGAGGGTAAGTACACCCGGTAACCTAACCTAACCTAGTCCCACGAGAGAGTACATATACAATACATAAAAATGTAGGTCGCTTACGGAGTCATAGGTAACAGTGAAAAGTTTATGCGGCTACATAGGATTCCCGTTGTTACACGAAGTTTGCAGTGCACACGTGTTCTGAAACGTGCTATAGAGAGAATACTATAGGACACGTGTTATAGGACCCGGTGGAAACCTCTTTTATTATTCTTTTTCTTTTTTCTTTTCTACCGACAACCTATTGCAAAGCGTCGCGACGCTTCTTTTACGTTATTTTTCCATACGGGTTTCACGCTACCGAATACCGTTATGTATGCATTACTTTTTTTTTTCTTGCTGTTGTACAACATCATATATATATACTATATGTACTATACTATGTATATACTTTTCTCATGTGTGTCGTGCACGTTACGTAAGCGTTTGCGAATTATTCTCATGGAAGGATGAAGCCTCCTAAAGCCTCCCTCGGGCGACTTCGTGCAGGATCGGGAATTTTCGTTGACGTTTCGTGCAATTTTTAATTACCGTCGCGATGCTACTAATTAAACGTCAACTGTTACCGCGGGTGATGGTTGTTGCCAACCGCGAATATGCTGTGGTGGCGAGGGGTGAGAGGGGAGGAGGGGAGGGAGAGCTAGGGGAGGTACTAAATTTAAAGTAGGTCAAGCGGTTCGAAAAAGAATTTTGAAAACAAAAATTTTAATTTTTTGTTGGAAAATCGATCACGTGCTTTTCCTATATTCTAATGGGGCATATCGGTAGTTGTTAGTGTCTCTACTTACAGTCTCTTGAGATTCATCATGTTGCTGAAGAGTAAATCTGGCAAGTGGCGTATCTGATTGTTGTTGAGTCGCAACTTTTCAACGCCCACCAAATCCTTGAACGCTCCCTTCTCAATCGTATGGATTTGATTGTTGGACAATTGTCTGCGAACACAAACTCGTTTAGTTGTCAAATTTGTAATTGTACAGTTGCGAGTGACAGTTGGGAACGTTTTTTTTTTGCAGCGAGAGCTTCGAGTCTGTTATTTTGTATTGCTCTGAATTATATCGATTATTTAGGCACGCAGATGCTGCACGTGCGTATTGGCACTGAGGTAATCGGAATTATAAAAGAAATTAAATTAACTAAAGATTGTAATACATACAGAACATGAAGAGTCGCCATGTCCTCAAAGTCCGTATTGAAGATTACGGAGATGTTGTTCCCTTGGAGGTCTCTGAAAAAGAAGAAACAAAGGGACTCGTTAAGAAACGAATAAAAGAATTTTTTAATCTCGAGATGTTTCGTTAATTAATTGTTAATTGAATTCTGTCTGGCAATAATCAATATTGCGCTATACACGCGTTTAATGTACTGCATACAGATTTGCTTCTTAGTTGCTTGGCTAATATTTCAGTGCAAGAGTCAACGGATGGTGTGCGAAGTCGAACGTTAAATGAAAATCAGAAAAGCGAAGAAAAAAAGAATATTACGAGTTGCAGTTAAAGCGAAGACGCGTAGCTGTCAGGTTGAGCCGTAGAAACTTGCGGCACTTGAATATCTTTGACGTACAAGTTATTAAGGGTTTATTGCACGGGTTCTTCGAGCTGCTTTTTTTTGTCCAAGTGAAAAGCAGAAGCGACCAACATTATTAACCTCCTACAGTTACTTTTTGCCGGTATGAATTATCACGTCGCTGTAACGAAAATTCATCTCCGTTGACTTTACTGTAATCGAACGCGCCAGTCGACCAGTCTTTTATCAACTTTGACCTTCTTCGAGTCGAAACTTATCGGGAATTCCTACCGATCGCACTTGAATGCAATTTCATATACCAACCGCGTTATCGGGCTATCCCGTAAGCAATGTGGTTTTGAGGCACTTGTGTGCACCATTAAAGAGAAAAATGCATTGCTCCTGAGATCACCCGGTATATTTTTGAGACACGCCAAGAATAGCATTTCTTTATATAATATCGAAAATAATTCAATGTCCATGAAAAAATAAATTTTCGTTACGCCGATACGATATAAATTGATTCGGGCTAATTAGATACACAGAGTACTCTCGTACTTGGGCAGTTTGCGTGTATGTCAGCCTTTAGATTTCACCGTCAGACACACATGGGCAGTCTGGTTCCCGCGACAGATTTGTGCTTCCAAGAACCGCGGTCCAGCGCGGCGTGCACAGCACGCTTTCACGCTCAATTAAAATAGCACCGCACCTTCTCGGAAATTGATAACGATAATTGCGGGAATTGCGCTACCTGACCGTAACTGTGCAATTATTATCGACCAATTACAACTAGACTGCTATATATCGTTACAAATCAGAGGGGAAATAGGGTGGAGGGGGTAGAGGGGGGGGGGGGGGCAGAGAGAAATTGACATACAATTTAATGCTGATGGATGCCGCTCTTATCCTTTATGGAATTTCAGATTTAACCTTGTGATAATAAATTCCTATAGGAATATATATATATAGTTACTATCGTCCAGATGCTATTTATCATACATACTACATGAGTGCCACTATGTATGTATATGTATAATTTAAAAGGCACGTGTCATCGTCTAGCTGTCATAATATAGCCAGGCTATCTGACGTATGGAAAAAAAACCTTTTTCCCTGCACTCGCCTAACGAAGTCACATTCTCGTAATCTATTTAGGTCCATGGAACTGGAGTTGTAGCCTGGTGGAATTTCATATGCGCGACCAGCAGCATCGCACGAGACGTATAAATATATATTTACACGAAGCAAAGTATAGGGAGCCGGCATCGCGATAGTATAGATGTAATCAAAGTTTGCAGACAAGCCACTCGGTTTCCTCTGGCTTGAATGAGAAGGGGGGAGAGGGGGGGACAAGCAATGAAGAAGATCCACGTCAGAACCACAAGGATATCATCTTTGTCCTTACGTCGCGCGGTTCCCGGGATCCTTCAGCAATTCCGTTTAGCCCATGTGCGCTCGGCAACGGCAGCAATGAGCTTCTCCCTTTTCGAAGATCAGAGGAGACCCTGGAGGACTTTCGAGACACGCGATACCCCTATAGAGCGTACGATTTCACGATGGCATATATTGGTCTCTCGTGAAAGGCAGCCTTTAAGGTAGCATCATCATCGAAAACGTCTATCTAATCACTGTTAACATAACTCGGAACGATCGTACAGCGTCATTTCGTGGGACACCCTGTAGAACTTTACGAGTACGCTATATGGACCCGACGATAGTGCCGGTACCCATCACGCGACAGAAATATACATTATGATAGTCGTACGATAGTCTTCCGATAGTTCACATACGACTTTAAGTACAGTCACGTATGCAGTAGGTGGATCCCGTCTTCGCGGGATCTTTCGTAAGAGCGTGGGTAGGAACAGGTAAAGTCGTTTCTACATGGAGCACCCGTGCGTTATGTACAAGATAATAGATATACAGGGTGTTCGATGAGAAGTTATGACGTCAGATGAATGAAAAAATTTTTACCAACGATCCTTTGCGTAAGACTCTGACCGTTCGTGGGGATTTAATTGCTGGGAAAAAGGTGTAAAAAAAATTTCGTCAGCTATTCGTTTCGGCGTGACGTCATGCTCGCTTCGAGGGACTTCAGCGACAGATAGACCAGGACAGAGGTCCTTGCTTTCTGGAGGCACCAGGGCATCCTGATAATTTATGACGCGAAACAAAGACCACCCGGTTTCACCGCGTTAACGTTGCTCGTTGCTCGTGCGAAATGTCCATACTGCTGTTATTTCTGTTATTACGTACGTCCGCGGCGGCGAGGTACTTATACTCGCGCAAGGGTTTCCTAATGCGTGTATAACAGCGAGTGGGAAATGGTCGGAGGGGAAAGTTCGAGCTGTACCCACACGGACGGCCGAGCATTTGTCGTTGGCACCGCTCGCAATTATTTTCATAATCTACTATACGCTATTTGCTTCTCCGAGTGTACGCTTAACGAGGTACGGGCATTCTGGGCTATACGAGAGGCTGCATAAAATGCAATTAGCAGGATTCCAAAGTCCTGGACCGACTATAAAGCTTTGTTTCGATCCCCTCGGCCCTCTGACCCAACTTTACCCCTCACCGAAGGAGCGACTCTCACCCGCCCTCCCCTCCCACCCCTTCAGCCAGCGTTCCTGAAAAGAGCTGCTATTTTTTTTACACGCTAAAATGGTCAGAGCGGACCTTGTATTTTATCTTGAAATTATTTTTTATTAAAACAAAAAGGTTTTTACCATGCGTCTCTATCTGACTACCATTCCCTGTATGTTTCGCCTACTGCTTCATACGCGTACATCTGTACGTACGAAAGATCCTTTGTACGGTCTCCTCTTAAAGCACGTAATTTTCATTGTTAACCGTGCGCTTTACGAACGCAGCGCGTATGTGGATGTTAATGCTACTTGATTTAACGTTTGGATTCTTCGGGTAGGAACTTGAAAGGGTGCGTGATGGCGTATGCACGTACGTGGGTTCACGAGTGGAAATCAGGCGTCTAAATCTAAACGATGCCGTGACACGATGCTGTCTCTCTCTCCTCCCCCCCCTCTCTCTCTCTCTCTCTCTCACTTTAGTTATAACAGACTGTGGCCGTTACAAACAGCAAATAGTAACCTCCTATAATATTAGCAGGAGCACATTTATATATACACATGTATGTATGCATATATGTATATACATGCTAAATCGTCATAAGACCAAACGTCAACTAATTCCCGTTAACGCCGCACGCTTAATTAACGTTAAAGTTAATATTTCATTATGACGTTAAAGGTCTGTTGACGAATGTGTTTTTGAGTTTTTTTTTGTTTTTCCCCTTACTCACCAGCTGACTGACACGACTGGTGCGACTATTCACGCAAATACATTTTCCTCCCTGCTAATATACCAGTGACCTCCTTCCGTTGGTTTCCATGTGAAATCCCAAGCTCAATATACGGCAAACCAGAGCCTGGTCGGCAGATAACGAAACTATCCGCGAAGGTGTACAAAGGCGCGTTAAAATATTGGCATCTGAGTTATGCTCGGCCATTATAGGAATGTTCGCACCAATGCGTCGTTCCTATAGAGATTCTCTTCGATCTTTTGCGATCGCGGACTCGAGGACCTTCATCGGCGGCAGTCACGATCGGAGGATAACGATTTGACGTTTACGTTCACTGGGCAAAAAGACAAGGGGATATCGTATAACTCGGATGACTGCCGGAAGATGGCAATAGGCGCGAGCGTTTTAATTATAATAATAACCAAGAGAATTTTCGTGTATTCATTACCGTACCACCTGACACTTCGCGTTATCTTCGATTGGTCGAAAAAATTTTTTGTTCGAGCAATCGTTATCATTCGTTAAAAATATTAGTTATCGTTAAAAACAATAAAAATAATAAATTCAGTCGTCACGCCAGTCCACATGAAAATCTCTCGAGTATAAAATTCCACGAAACGTTACGCTATAGGTATACCTACTCATATACAACCGGTGTACCGTGATGCATCACGATTTCATGAATTCAAAGATCAAAGTACCTTTCTCAGCGTGTGTATCCAGTTGTAAAAATATCATTTTCATCAAACAACTCAGCCAGGGTGCTCGAGCTTTATATCCTAAGTACTACGACCTCATCTGGCCATCTTCGACTAATGGATTCATAATCTTAATACCTGCGACCACGGACCGACCTCGCATGTCTCGGCACAATTTAATATTGACCGTACTTGGGAAAGAGGGTGGCCAAGTCTGCCCGTAGCCGAAGAGGAGAAGGAGGAGAGCATGTTGGTGGAAGGGGTTACGCGAATGGTAATAGAGAGAGAGAGAGAGAGAAAAGGAAAGAAAAAAATATAAAAAAGAAAAAGCCCTTTTCGACCCCTTGAAGAAATTTTCGAGAGGATCTATAAGCGGTCGCGGGGCTCTGCGTATCGTAACCACTGGTGGTGGGTCGAGGAGGTGGATGGGGCGGGAGTGGGGGGGGAGAGGAGGCCTTTCGGCCTCTTTGCGGCCGGGCCGCAATATCAGATTGATATTAATAAGCCCGAGGACTGCCATAAAGATATTACGCTTTATGGTCTAAGTAATTATTAGCGGCTTTAATGCCTCACGGGCTAAAAGCCGAGTCAATATACATATATATATACATATAGGTAGATGGGTACACAAACTGTGCTCGGACAGCCATTTTGGCTTTTCAAAATAATCTACTGTGACGTGTGTGTATATATATATATATATTTGTGTATCTGGTGCCATCCAATAATCCCGGTACAGTGAATATTCTGGTTTTATTAAATATTCATAAGGTTTCTTAGTTACTTTCTTTTCATCCAGCTAATTATTCTGCAAATCGTCACGGATATCGTCCGGCATGGTCGACGCTTTAAACTTTTGCTCCTTTTACGCGGAGTCCGCGTTGCACGTGCGAAATTGCCCCGACGTCTTTTTCTGGCGCGTCGAGCGAGGGCGTAGCTTTAAATATAGAGAAAAGCCCACGCCGTAGCTACGTACAGCGGCGGGCATTCTCAAGAAAAAAAAAAGAAAAAACAGAACGATACGATTACGTTTCCAGCGTTCGTATACAGATGCCACTACTCGCGCGTAATACGGTGGCCTTTTGGTACGAATATATACGTAATTTAATTTTTATAATGTCAACTGACAGGCGGCCACTCGGATACTCTATACGTATATAATTCAGTGCACGTTTAGATATCGGAACCTTATCGATCACGCATCACGGTAATAACACTGATAAAGTAAATAACGTTGCTCGCGTAACTTCGTTAAATATTTTAATAAAAAAGAATACAAATTTTATTTTACACGAATTCTCATACGTATCCAAAAAGTAAATTTTTGAATTTTTTTTCTATTCGCAAAGGACACCTTTACTTGCCTTGCACCGTGTATACTCATCTCACGTATGTAAGTCTCGGCCAGGAACACGGTTCGACATAAGGCCCACTCGTGTTATTGCGAAAAAGCTCATTCAACCTAGAGAAACATAAAAATTCTCAAGAGGCTGTGTGGAGTCGCGAGACTTTTTATCTGAAGGTACATTTCATTTCAGCGTACTTGTGTACTTGGAAAGAGAGCTAGACTGGACTAGGGGTGGGGGGGACGGAGGGAGGGGTGGGGGGGGGGGGTATGGAAAAATATTCGTTTCAAAGAAACTTCCTCAATTGTGGATATATGTGTGTATGTATATATTCACAGTGTGTTATTCAGAGCTATTGCGTCAGCTGAGGATGGTTCTACCATAGAAATTGATAGGAGTCAATTGAACGCGCCAGATTTAGCTTATATTTATATATATGTATATATACAGTGTGCGTGAGTTTATATATGTATTTTTAATGTGTTGTTCAATTGAATATGACATGGATGTCGTCAATACACGGTATAGGACTTTCCCTAAAAACTAATTGCATCGAAGATCGTCGAAGCGTAACTTTGAAGTCAAAATTGTCTTTTTTTTATCTATTTTTTTTGCTCGGTCCACTTCGTGCTCTTATTTTCGAATAACGACGGCGCGCCTGTGCTCTTCGATCGCGAACGTTCATCTTCCTGGGTTCTTCTGTGGTTCTGGTGTTAGCAACGTAAGAGGTACAACGGGCTAAGTAGAGATTAGATAATAAGGGACTGCGGTCTATCTGCGCCCACACGCGAAGAATAGTTAAGAGGAGAAAGCTCATTGGCCGAAGGATTAATGGTAAATGGATTCTTGGAGAAATGAGAGAATAACAAAAATTCTTGTGAGCTTTTAGCGGGATTTTTCAATTTTGAGTCGAACGTTTTTCTGTTATTCTTCGTATAAAGGCGACGTGGAACGTGTCTGAAAATTTGTCATTTGGCAAATATTAAAATTTACGCGTGATAAATTATCGTAGGGTTTTTTGATCGAATGATTTTTCTTTGATAATCGTTATTTCCTGATATGTGTATATATATATATATCGGTTTATTGTGTTTCGCAGTAGGGATATAAAAGTAAGTAACTTTTATGAGAAACAATTTCTCTTATCTCGCATGTTTGCACGTTTATGGCCCATATAGCGTAATAATAATAACCTGTAAATCTGTTTCTATAGCCCTTTCGTCATTTACATCCCACGTTAAGTCCACAGCCGTTTCATAAACATACCGATCCGCTATGAGCTTTTTTTTATCAATATCCCAGCATCTACAAAAACTATTATCATCGTCATTGTCGAAGATAATGAAGTGAATTTATTCAGTCATAAGTCAGTAGGCGAGCACGTGACTCGCAGTCTAATGCCAACTGATACCAAAATATCGTTTCTAAAATCTAGAATCGCCATTATGTACGTTAGTCAATTTGTCTTGGCCTTATGACGTATTCATATTATTTTTTTTTATTCACTCCAGTTGGCAATGCATTAGGAAACAAACAATGCGTACGTGATCGTATCATGCCATAGGAGATTAGTCAGAGCCACCTAGTGTCGAAAGGTACACGGATCTACCATATGCGTATGTGATCACGAATAAGTTTACGGTTTAATGAGAATTCAGTTGAGCAGTACCAAACGTGGGCCAAAAATGTCTGTTTTAATATAGTATTTATATTATATTAAAACAGACATTTTTGACGTGGTATTTTTGACTTATAAGTATTATATTCGAAGATAATTAACATTGCTTGTGGTGAAATTTCGTTAAATTATATGCAAAAAAAAAGGGATATTGAAAGTAAATTGGCGAAAAGCGTAGGGTACTTGAGCCTGGCGGTAACGTGGTCATCCCGTATAGGACAATTACAGCGGAGGTCTGTGGGAGACCAAATTGAATCGTAATGCCCAGGTGGCTTAAACCTCTTCTCCTAGGCAGCCTCCGCACTACCTACCGACTACGTCCCTCAGTACCGCACGGAGGCCATTATATTAAGTCGTTACCGAAGGTCCCATGGGTGACCTCCATTCGCCGTGTTTCTAATAACGTAACCAGAGTTTAATGGCGATATTATAACGAACGTTCTATAGGATCCTATTATGGCCGTCAGGACGTGAATCGTCGTTGCTACTTGTGTGCAGCAAGTGTCTGATATTCCCGTTGGACTTTTAATGTAGCCAACCTCGATAATAGGTGCAATCAAAAAATACGTATTAACGTGACTACAATTTTTTTGTCGTGCGAAAACGAATAGTCCAGTGCTGTCGATAATTTTTGAATTTTTTGTACTTTTCGAACTATTGAACGTTTGGTCGTTTCCAAATGGACGAATCGAGGGTGTATATTTTTTGTTGATGAATGTGAAAAATTGATCTGTAAATCTGTATTGTAAAGGACCGACCCGTCGAACGGGTGCAGGTAGATTGAATTTTTCACGGTAAGTTTATAACACAAGTATGCGAGGGCGTTTAAGTCCCTGCACATTGTTGGCTTAAGGTCGTTTCTAAGATGGGAATAAAATATAAGAATTGAAGAAGGCACGAAGTCCCGGTGACGTAATTCGAGTCTTCATCTGGCTTTATGGTACTTTAATCGACGTTCCCCCGGCAGTCCGATCAACGGGCCAAGTTTTGATTCGATGTTCGATAATGTTAATTTATCTTGGATACCAGCCTTGCTGCTTCAGGTTCAGGTCTCGAGTTAATGTTTTGGCCAAGGCGCGTTAATATCCCGCTGTTCGAATTGAAAGCCTCCGAGACGCGGCGCTGCGAGCGCTGCGGTACGCGGAGCAACTATCAATAGCAGGGCCGTGAACGTAGGTACCAAATATAAATGTCAGGAGGGCACGAAACTTTCTTTCGAGTATCAATCGTAAAGGTACGTTTCGAACTTTATCGCGTGGCCATACGATTATCATTGATTTACTCACTAACTCTCTCGAAGATTTCAATTTTCAATACGAATCCATCAACGGCAGTGCGTCACGGGGTACGTAAAAGTCGTGCACGACGCCATCTTTCTTCGTCACCCGGTTCGCGTCTGGAGATTAGGCTTTCTCAACGTTTCAAGTGCACGGGTCAAAGAACCGTTTCTCATGCCGAGCGTGATCCGACGATTAAATTCGGTCGTTACTTGAAGATAGACACGCACCTTTGTGATAGCTGAACATAGAAACGGTAAGACGTTCCAAACAAAGTGGCAAAGAGAGTAAAAACGTGAGAAGGGGAGGTTACCGTGCATTAAGGATCCTTTGGGCACTCGATTATGGAGGCTATCGTAGCCAGTAATGGCTGCTTCGGATAATATGAAGAAGACGAGAGTGGCACGAGTACCACCGGAAGTCCGAGATCAAAGCGTACTTCCTGGACTTTTGGGATTATCCTTCGAGCTATCGGACATCAAGCGAATCGACCTCTCTGACTCTTAACCTAGAAAATTCAGAGAGCCTCGCACTACGTAGCCGCGGTAAGAGGAACACGTTTCGGACAAGTTTGACTTTACGAAAGGAATACTTATTTATGGACGTTTGAAATCATCACGTTCTACCCGGATCCCACGAGAGGGGCAAATGCTTTAGGATGCTCGCTGACGCGTGAATTTCTTCGAGTTGGAACAAAACGAGCGTCACTCCTATAGTCGAGGGTGCTAAAACGTACACGGGGGTTCTGGGGGATGTACATAAGAAGTTGACTAGAATATATATATATATATACGTGTGTGTGTATGAAGAGCACATAGAAACTAGCCGAAGCGCTATTTATTCGGTCTATACTATTACCCTACATCCTAACTTCACGACAATTTGCGTCTCGTTAGCTCCCTCAACAAGCATCTAGAATTTCCGTATCACTGCCTACTGTAGGCTAGTACATAATCAATATGAATCTGATTTGTGCGTTATACAGTAAATAATTTCCAGCAATGGGAATTAATCGTGAATGATGATTTTTGTTGAATGATATAAAAATAGAAAACCCCACCCTCCCTCCCTAAGAAAACGAAATCTAAAGTTTTTCCCTTCTCGTCAACTATGAAACGCGTTGTGCAAATAATCGTACTCGGCGAAGCGTCGCTCAGTTGAGAACCGCTGCATAATGAATGTGGATAAAAGAGATTAGATGGTTGAGCGGACGGCTCAACTCCGAAGGCATAACTAAGGTTTATTAACGACCCCTCTCCGACGTCACCACTTCTTCCTCGGATCTCTCGTCCTGTTCCGTAATATTCTGCGCTGATGCTGCACGCGCTCTCTTCCCCTTCCCTGTTTCTTGTTTCACATCTTTCATCTCGTTCCCTTCTTAACTCCCATCGTCTAGTCTTGTCTTTTCCATTTGACTCCTCCCCCCTATCCCAGATGATAACCAGCTAGATCGTTACCCCATAAATGTCTTCGTAACGGAGGAAGAAGCGGAGACTCGAGTTTCTATTAAATTCGATTAGCTCGACCGATAACCAGCAATTTCTATGCGAACGACGAAAAATTGCTTTTGAATATCCTGGAGGAGAAAAAAAATTGGCGATACGGATTTTCGATCGGCTGCACGTAAATCGGGTTTGGACTTTTTGCGACTCGCGTAGTTACGGAATCGTTGGCAACAATTTATTACCGTTTTATTTACATGGGAAACACCGACGCGATGCCCGAGAACGAGTCGTTCTCTTATTTCTCTCTCTTGAGATAACCTCAAATATATGTAAGTGCGTGGCAAGTGATTTAGCGCGGGTGCCGGTGAGTTACGAGGACTTCGTGACGGCAAGAAAACATCGGAATGCGCTGTGCGTCCCAGTCATAACACGACATAACGTTGGCTTTATGTTTACGCATAGTCTGGCGCTTGTCTTTCATTGTTTCACGGTTTGGGTATCGGCTGACGAAAAGGGTCAAGGTGGCCAATGTCATGGAAGCAGAGATAACGAGGGTTCACGAATACTTTTCAGGTATACTCTTGCTCAGTGGATTAACTGTGGATCAAGCGACTTTCCAATGAGTCCTTTTGCAAGCTCAGTACCTGGATAGGTAGCAAATATCTAGATACGTACTTTCAAGACTTGGCCGAGTCGGGCTAAGTAAGATAGTTCGCAGAGAACTCTCGAGGCGAAACTGGGCAAACTGAGGATTCGATTGGTAGTTTCGCCTTTGAGGCTGCAGCTCCTGCACCCTCGTCCGGCGATCTCCTCAAGGACTCGTTTTAGAAACCGTGTAAAATTACGTTGGGTCTCCTGCCCGTCGGTGCCAACTGAGAAGTTCGAGGCGCGAGTGAAAATCGAATGAAGTCGAAGCAGAGAGCCGAACGGCTGGGATCAAAATACACGAGTCCTCGGAATGGCCGCGCACCTGCCGTCGACCAAAGGGAATCCTAACCGAGTGAGGCCTCGAAGGCTAGCCCGTCTAACCGGTATTGCCTTGTAAAACTCTCAAGTATGCACTTAGTGCACCGAGGTATACGGGGTGTGCCGAAATAAAATATGCAACTTCCCGTTTAACGAGCACTGGAGAGAGAGACCGCCCCGTCACGCTCCGCCTTTAACTTTTACTCTACTCTCTTTATGAGTCAAAGCACGTCAAACCGGACGAAATCGATCAAAAATTTTCATCGATCCTTTCGATTATTGTGAATTTTTTTGTAACGGATTCTATGGATGAAATAGATTAATCAAACAATTTTTTTTATTTTTAATATTTCAAACGTTATTCCAAGTTGAAAATTGCTCGAAATGCCAAAAACCGTCACACACGCTCTCCTTTAAATATCCATATCGTAGGTTCTATTTGTCTGATCAATTTGTTGCTGGCTCATTAAAAAGAGCTGGAATTGAGCTTCCGTTTCATGCTGCTACATATTTTATTGTAGCAACGATTGAAGATTTTTATAAATAATTAATTTTCAAACACGATTTTCATCAGCAAAACCGCGCTGTAAGATTCCAAAAAAAAATACGAGCGTATTCCTTGATAAATTTTCTATAAGATAGGTGAGTTTCAAATTGGAGAATTAATGGAGAGTATTTTTTAAATATTAATAATCGAGCGGAGGCGCTATGTGAGAGGGTCCTTTTCAGAGACCCCACTAGACTGGAAGTTTTTACTCTTATACGAGTATCGGCGGCATTATTGGCTTTGGGGTTCGGTCGACTTCGGCTTAGCTCGGCTCTATTAATCGTACCTTGCACTATTTATTGACATGAACTATGGGCCTACAGATACTTTTAACTGTACCGGGTGACCTAGTCAGATTCGATTAAAATCTTATTCAGAGTTCTTTCGCACTCATTATTTTTCTCTTATACGTATACTCTCGGATAGCACTGGACTAGGACGATGAGATGGTTCGTGTCAAAGAGATGGATTTTTTTTTCGAAAACTTGTTTGCAGTGCTAAGTTGAAGCGCATCTCGTTACTTTATGTATTAAAGGCAGACGGCGATCAGCGAGCTCGGATCGCTGCTTGAAAACGGCACTGTAGAGGAAAGGTAAGACCTATTTATTAAAAAGTCAATTAGCTACTGGACGCTAATTACGTTTCTCGCAAGACTTCACCTGCGTTATATATTTCATGCGGGAAACTTACCGGTCTTGAGATATAATGTCATTTATTTAACGTCTCTTTTGTCATTTCCAGTATCGTTTTTTTTTTCATTTCTCGTGGACTCTCGTTTCGTGGGATTCAATTCTGTATTAGCGAAATTGATATTACGCGGAAAATACGAACGGCGAGAGACGATTGACATTAAGCGCGGGGCTCCGTAAGGAATGTAATTTTATATTATTTAATGAAACGAACAGACTTGAGAAATCATGCGGTATTAACGCTTCGCTGAATATGCAATATATTAGTAGAAACCAATGAATGCCATTACGCAGAAATGAGACCATAAAGTTACTTTATTATGTAGCCACTGCGGGAAGAGTATCATTAATAATCTGTTCGAACTAACTAATTAGAGGTTCAGGTGCAACTGGATACCGTCTCTACTAATAATAGATATTTTTATTATACGGTTACTTCGTACACACTCGTTCATAATAATAATTATTTTTAGCCTGATTAAAAGATATTTACTGGTTGCGTCATCAAGCGCAACGAACTGCAGTATTTTTGCAAACGAAATACCTGAATTCTTCCCGCAGCTTGTCCGATATACGAATGTACAATGTTATTTCACTTTTTAAATGTTTACAAAAACATTGTTTTTTTGTAATAAAAAAATGTCCGCCATTCCAAAATACGCGCCAGTAAATGTTTGCAACGAGTGTGCGGTGCAGTGCGCGGTATAAATACACGATGCACATTTTCCTGTAAACCATAAAAATACCCGACTCCCCTTTTACCACCCTCGTGAAAACGTTTCAGAACTTCATGCAGCTGCACGGTGCGTTGGCGTTGACTTTGCGAAGATTCTTAAAGTGTCTAACGACCATTTAATATTTCTCAAACGACCAGGTGCATGCTGGGAAAATCAGCTGTTTTTTTTCGGTGCAACGTGCACGAAGCGCATTAAGCAAATAGCACACGTGAATGCGCTAAAAAGTAATAATCAAGTTAACGCGTGAGAAAAAAAGATTTACAGAAATGCTTTAAAGTCCGTTTTCAACGACGAAGCTTGGCGATAAAATTTCAAAATGTTTTCCCGAGTCTCGCAGTGCTATAAAATGCTATATGCAGTAGCTTAGGTAGGTAGGTAAATACTTAATGACTAGTAGTCAAGTTACACGCCATTCAGTTTGGCACATCTGTGGACATACGTACATATCTATACCGCAGATCCACAAGGTACAGTCGTCCGCTAGGATAATTCAGTAGGACCCGGTATAACGACTGACTGTACTTAACGACTCCTCCAATTTCTCAAAGACAGATTATAAGTGGCCTGCACCCGAGTTACTCATTGCGTGCGGCTACTGGTTTTTCTGGCAGTGCCAGACGTACATCTGAACACGCAGGAAAAAAGAGCCTTGCACTTGATATAGTTACGGATAGTCAATTACCGGACGTTGCTACCGAACTAAGCGCTATCTAGTATTCGAGGAGTCGACTGTACTTTCTGTACGCCTGTAGATACGTAAGTGCGGCAAATTGCTAGTAAGACGTGCCTCGCGTGCTAATTCCTATCTCGACGAAGTAAATGGCGAATTAAAGTGCGTTCACGTATGGATACACAATATGAGAATATCCATAGCTAATGTATACACCGTGTTTACTTTTTCTAGACAACATTTTTCTTATTCATTCTTCGTTTACCTCGACAATTCTCTTTACGTTTGTTTGCAAAGAAAATGTTTTTTTTTCGCATCCTTACAATTTATCTCACGGGGTATGCGTATACCCGTGCTCTGATGTATCGAGTCACGGGAACAACGGGTGTACCCCCCATGATGATACTCGTGGAAAAAAGACTAGAAAAAGAGTACACTACGATCACGCTAAACATTGCGTATGGCCATCGGCATAAACACTGGGCAAATCATTACGATATGGCGATCGTTAATCACGATACTCATGGAGTATAGCATGGCGAACCATAAAGAGACTCTTAGGAGTGGCTGTTTTCCATATACCTATCGGTAACCCCATAAAGAAAGCCCAACGATATAGCGATACCGTAAAAATGTATTTATATTAAAAAAGCAGAATTTTTCTTTTAATTTTTGGAACGTGAAATTTTATTGTCGCAGAGACGAACTATGAGAAAAAAATAATACTGATTACAGTTATCAGTGATATGTCCGCATATTGTCATATTGATATAATTACGTAATTTTTTATAATTACAAAAAATAATCGCGACTATAAACTATTGATTAGGCATAGGAAGTAACAAGGTGGATATAATCAAAGTTATTTCCTCGTCACGAATCTAAGATCCGTTCCCCTTTGATTTACGATCCCTCGACTTTCCCTACGATCTACGATCGATCTACGTGGATCGTCCAGAAAACATTGGCCACGGTTTAATCGGTATTCACGTACGAAGTAGTATTGGACGGTACAACCTCTTTCGGATAATTAATAGCCAATCAGCGAGCGTGCCCACTGAATACTAACGCGATGAAATTCAGGGCCGCGCCTACTCCAATAATGTTTGGGTAATATGCAAAGGCGCGTGCACACGGCTTCGTACAGACTGTGTAAATACGAATTTGTAGCAGGAATAATAACATATAATACACTTCGTATCTCTTTATGCATACACCGTAGCACTATCTTATACAATATAATTATACTACAGGGTACCAAGAGAACTCATAGGTTTCCCTGCATCGTCGAATCGCGAACTGCTGCATTAATGCACCCGAGCGTACGTCGCAATTTCGTACCATTCTGGGACATCTGTACCGTAGAACGTAATGCTGCAGCTACGAGTAAAGTCACATATGTGTATTACGTAGAACACACGGTATATTTCGTACCACAGATTCGGACCAGTTTATCATACTTCCCCGTGTTATCGGTAACAATGATATTTCGCGTACTACCGGGTGTCTTCCGAACAAGGGTCTTGCTTAATTTACAAAATTTCAATAGCTGCTAATACAGTCGAAACAAACACTGTATAACGAAAAGACGCAAAGTGGCAATGTAATGAGCTTTTAAATTTACGATATAGCCTGCAGCATCGAATACGAAGTTTGAATATCGTAGGGCGGGAGGGATTTGGGGGGGGGGGGAAGAGGTTGAGTAAAAGTTTATCGGAGTCGTTCTCTCGAATCGTGGACGCGGTTGTTGATTGTTCCTCGTGTAATTATAACTTTCACTGAAACTCCTATGGAATAATTATTAATTACCCCACCGCAGACCCCTCCCACCCCCTCTAGCCCATGAATCCTTCAATTTCAGAAAATGCGTTATATCGTGCCTTCACTTTCTATTCTCAGCTCCTCTATCCATTTTGCTTAGTTACCTCTCTACAGGTGACGATATTCGATGTACGCAATTCGCTCTAGATATATATACATATTGTTATAATAATTGTTCAATTAGTCGTTGTATCTGGATAACGATAATTTGAATTTATCATAAACGCATCTCATTCGTCAGAGTCGACGCGATGTTGAACAGCTGATAAATTTCGAATCCTTCGTCGAGTTACGACGGTATGCTCGTACTGGTATACATATATAGCTTGTGTTCGTAGCAGTATGTAACGGTCCTATCTACTTTCGTTCGACGTACTGCCAGCCAGTGGTAAACGCCTCTATGTACCCAGACACTCATCCCGGCCAACCTGCATCTCCATGTAAGAGCATCCATCACACGTAGTGACAATATTGGCATGATAATCGGAAGGGATTCGGTATGGTTCGCTGCGTGGTCCATGGGACAACACCCTAACTATCTGGCTATACGCATGTATCCAACCCCTATGAGGGTGGGTACACCCAACCCGCGTAGGGGATTGCAATGCCGAGTACAGTGCGGTATGGTGAATCATACTTTCCCCTAGAGTATAACAAGTAATTCCGACACTTTGCACGAGGCACCCCATGCTCCTTACGAAACCCATATCTCTGTACGCATACGAGCCATAGACAGGTGGTCATTTTTCGGTTGAGTTTTTTTTCTTACACCTGAACGTGTATTCTTGATAAACGTGTGGATGTAAAAGCTCTTTGCAGGGTTTGGAAGTGGGTGGAGTCGGCAATCGGGAACAAGAATCGAAAACGCGAAATTCGACGTGGATTATAAATCACTGCAGGCCCTTCTGGCTTAACCGCTCAGACGATACCTGAACCCCGTGCTCTTCGTGCTTAATCAATTTAAGTGATTTTACTGGCAGACTATACACATCGAAGTTGTACAGGGTGGTCCATACCGTGATGCTGCGTTATTCCGACGTCGCGTTACTCCTTGGCTCTCCTTAAATTAGCATATTGATTACGGTGAAAGTTCTAACGAGTGATTTATCAATTGGTACAGATCCCTGATGCTGCAAGCTATCTACTGATTCTCGTCGTTATTACACATTTTTTTTATACAATTTTCTTGTACACTCAAGATAACGCGTTATCTTCGAGCTGTCCGAAATTTTACCAACGAAAATATAACCGCGACCCCGTAGACGTTACAAAGATTACGCAAGACCCTCGGGATAATTGGAGGACGTTACGCGGAAATTGGTTCATTATCAAATTTTCTACATGACAATGGCACGTGTGTGCTTTATCGGATTGTGACGTGGTTAATTCTCTACTTTTGGTATTACGCGAGCCAGAGAAAATATTCCAACCTCGAGGGAGGAGTTTGGATATGTATCCAAAGGGTGGGGGGTGGGTGGGGGGGTGAAATTAGATTAAAAACATTAAAGTCACCCTCGCAGCATACACCGTGACGATACTCGGCTTCCCCCCCCCTCCCCACTTCACCCCCTTCTCTGTACCACATATACACATGAACATGTTCTACCGTATAGTCGCAGGATGATTGCGTTTGGGCAAAGTGCAAGCGCGTCGGACCGCGTAACGAAATTAAAGTCGTGGAGACGCGCGGAATTTAAACTGGGATTCGATCGACTAAGGTAAATGTAGCGTGGTTGATGGATAGTCTTGAGAATTCCTATGGTCCAAGCCGATACTATTTGACATTCCCTATCCATTGGTTTACATTGGATAAGTAAATGAAATCCCCAAGCCTACGTGTGGCTGGATGGGGCAAACAATAATTTTCCTCTTATCGACGTTCATCCGATATCATGCGAAAGCGTTTGAGTATACGGAAAAACACCATACGCGTTCGAATGACTATCTCGCATCCTCCATTGGTCCATGGTGCAGCATGACACATCGTAGGAGCATACGCACGTGTCTCAGCAGCATACTTAATCTCCGAGCGACTCCCCATGGACTCTCCCCATAAGGGATGTATATGGGAACCAACGTGCCAGGTCCCCTGGAATATTTTCACACTCCGAACAACGAGATTCAGGGTGCCCCGTTATTTTGAGGGGGGGCCACCATAACGCTACGACACCCCCTCTCTCCCTCAACTACGTCTGTTTTGTAACTATTTTCCGCCACCTTCGTCCCCCATGCATTTTACCACTGGGCCCCTCTCTAGTCTACCTCTGGCCACATACGCTTCATGACTATGTATCTCGTCGAAAGGGGGGGACACCAATGGGGAACTCCATGGGGGGTTGAAAATATCGAGACATACGCCTGGGGATTTTCTATAAGGGGGGCGTCACGACGTTAATGGCTCGTGGGGTTCCCGAACTTTGGTATCGTTTCTAATTCACGAACTGCGCAGCTACGCTCAGGCATTTTCATAATGCGTTCGAAATTCAGGCGCGTTCTCATTGCGTATCGTCTATTATAATTCTTATGGTGTTTTCGTTGGGGAATTGGCAGGAGGCTTCGCCGCAGGCGCGACATCGCGCCCGTGTGAATCAGGCCCGAATTATTCGTCCCTCGTTTATCGTGAAAATTGTAGCCTCGATACGTATACGCGGTAGCGCTATTGTACCGTGATTATGTCGCTGCATTATGTATCAGCCCGGACCTGTATTCATGTATTCATTGAATAATTGTGGGATGCGTATCTCTGGGTGGAACCCGGGCTCTTTTTCGTATTCTCTAAAGGGACACGCCTCGACGATCTTTCTCGTTACCTGTGAACGTCAGACTTCATACGTCACACTGTGGAGATTGGATATAAATTCATCTACTCAGTTTTGTAATCGCGCACGTGTCCGTCGACTTGACGTTTCTCGATGGTAAGATCTTATCGAAATTTTCAACGCACCCGTTACGCACAACTCGAAGGGGCTGAGAAAATCGGCATAATCGGCACTAACGCTCTTTCAATTAATTCCGACTGTGTCTGCTGATACAAGGGAGTATTAATTTCAGGACCGTACTTGATTACCATATAGACGAGTGTTTGTCGACCTTATCTATCAGACGTACGTTCTGGCTGGGTCGAAGTGCCGGCTTCGACTTTATTGTTTGCCTCAAGTTTCTGACAGTCTTCGCCACTGTGGAAATACCGGAAATTTTAGATTGAGAAAAAGAACGATGAAACGGGATAAGGAAGAGGAAACTTGAGAATCTTCCACGTACAATTCTTGGTATCCAAACCACGTGCTCTGGAGCCTTTGTGTCCCCTGATAATAAACCCTTGTGTAACTATAGGGTTGAAAACGACACGGGGTGGGTTTGAGATTAAAAATTCATTGCTTTTCGCTACTTAAAAATAGACCATTCAGTCTGGGTCCGTGAACTGTACGTAAAGCTTCGTACGTCAATGTATTCAGATTATTTTTGGTTTCTGATTAATCTGGACCACTTTTCGTTATCAGGTTACATCAGATATTTGATTATGTGTCATTTCAAGTTTTTTATCTCTGCGATTACCAAATATCCGATTTGATTAGATTGCCGAGTTATCATACTAAATCGAATGACTTCGTACGAAAAACAGATTAAATTTTTTTCTTATATAATACCGCTCGAAAAAATTCGATATCTTTGGGCATTCCATTTTTCAAATTTATTTTACATTTCACGTGGTTTTCAATGACTTTATTGCTACCTCGAGGGTTGATATCTTTATTGGGTGACGATTCTCTACCCACGTGGAATCTTCCTACAGGCTTATAAATAAGTGCATCTCTATTCTCCCGGGAACAGTCACTCTGAAAGGCTCAGAGGGAAGATGCTGATTCTTACGCTGATACTTTTCAAATGTTCGATTCTTATTGCGCAATATTTTATAAAGTAAAATCCCATTTAGATTTTATCTCGAGTAAGTAAGTATATGACAGTGTTTAAGGATCAATATATATACATACATGATAAAGGTATATAGATTATACGCATATAGATAAGGCATATAAGATACGTATATCTATGCATATTCGTACAATGTATACATACGGTACCTTCTACTAATTACAAATGCACTCAAGGACTGAGAGAAATTCGCATAACCGCGAGGTGGAAACTACACGAAGCAAACCGAATTCGCGAAGGGTTAAGCCGCTCTCGCAGTGCTGGCGTTAACATTTGGGGAATGGGTTAACCAGTATTGAAGTTCCTCACTGTGCCAATTTCGAGGCCGAGACAAGAAACGTGTCGTCCGTATAGTAACCGAGACATAACGCGAAGCTCAAACCGTGCGAAATTCTCGTGAGGATACATAGCGACATTCTCTTTAAGAGGAAAAGCTGCTGGTTCCCTCTATCTCTATCTCTCTCCCGTCCCTGTATCAAAGTCCTGCGAATTTACCGAGTAATTCCAATATAACCCCATTACCACCAAGAGGATCACGTACAACGATCAGGACGTATTTCTAAGAGGTACATGTCGCAAGCAGAATCCATTAGCTGTGTCTCTCGATAGTCTATACCTCAAGGCGGATAGACATCGGACTTTAGAAAATCAATATGAATGGTGATTCGTAGTTAAAATAATTTTTTTTGCGTTACAAAAAATGTCTACTCTTCAAAAACTATAAATAATCTTTTTTTTCACCGGACCCTATATAACGGGCACATTGATAAACTGTATTTCACATACATACATACATATAGGTATATTCGATACACTATATCAAGATTCTTCACCCCTTACACGTTATACACGTTGTATAGCTTATACGCTATATACCCTATACCCTGAATGGGATACAATCTCCCCTGACGATCTTACGGCAGCAAGTGAACAGTTGGCGAACGCGCAAGTTGCGCCACTCGCGGCGGTACCGGCTACCGTTTGAGATTAGCATCTTTTATGCATATACAACCCAAGGTACCTACAGCTACCATGCTACCCCTTTACCTACAATCCCGCAACCGACTGACTCTTCAGCGTAACTCGAAATGCTTCATGCATGCTTGCCTTTATGTTCGGGCTTTGATTTTATCTCGAGTACACTCACTTACTTGTCTTCCACGTATCAAGCCCCCCTGGCCCTCCCTGCCCCAGCTGTCCTTGAAAATTTTTGTCTGCGATTCTACCCTCCCCCCTCATACTTAAAGCCAGGTAACACTAAACCAAATAAAATATGACAGATAAAAATATCATGTACACTAACGCGATATATACGCTTAATTTCCTGGGACAAATACTCACGCATATATCTATAGTGTCTATCGAAATCGATCGTACAGCGAATTACAATTGAATCAATTTGTGTATGAAATTCGATCCGTAATCGTTATTGATATACACGCAGTAGGAAGTTCATTTAATATAATTGTTATAGGACGCAGTTTCCGTCTCGACTACACATATAGGTGATTTCCATTGTGGCGCGTTTGTAAATAACCGCAGCTTGATCGAGCTGGTAATAATCATAATATCTGCAGGACCAGCTTCTGCGTATACCCAGTGACGCATCTGTACCTCTATATACATATATAGCAAAAGCAGATACCCGTACGCGCGTAACTAGCCAGAGGGAAGTACAGAGACTCGGTGGGACTGGGGCTTAACGAATTTATGAACTAGTTAAACAAACAATGAATATACGAGCAACGTTGACCCGCGTCACCGAGCGCGCACTCGAATTAATTTATGATTTTCGTAGCTGCAATCCCCGGTCGGCGCCAGCGCCGCGACGGCCGGCTGCGTCCCTTGTCTGAGTTTTCCCGTTTTAATGCAGTCTTCATTAGCCCACTGCATTTTCTCCGTGACATCCGCGCACGTGGTTAAGGATTTATATTCCTCTATGAAAATGATCTCGCAATTGAAATCGATTGACTTTCGTTCCAGAATGCAGGTCGTATCACGATTACTTTTATATTCGTTATAGAGCCTTTCGCAGATGCACTCTGCTGTTGCATACGTGCACCTTGAAATTGTTGAACACGTTCAATTCAATTTTCGTGACAATTCAATCGATTTTGTATACCGTCTTCGTCATAAATCTACGTGGTTGTATGTACTAACGCGGCTATACTCTATTCATGCTTGAATCATGCCGGCTATCCTCATGGGGATAAATCATAATTAAACTAGTGGGATGCGGGAACTGATTTGTTATGTAGTTTCGATGGATATGTACTTACTGAAGTACGTGTATGTAGCTGAATATATATATATATATATATATGTGAGGAGAGATTCGAAAGATGAAAGATTGAGAGAAAATGCGTAAGAGATCTGGGACAAGATGTCTTGTCGTGTTGTGATGCTTCTAGTAACGTGACGAAACCGTAATCGAATCGGATGCAGTTCTACGCCGTCCTCTTTCGATCTGTTATCGCCAGCATCCAAGGGTCCAATCAAGCTGGCATTCAATGCGCTTGTTACGTGAGAGCCAGACTCTACGCCGGGCTGGATAAGTGTATTATCGAAATGTAGTAGTACCGTATGTACGTGCGTTCCTGGTACGTGTTGTGCGTACATATACGTATTTATGTGTTATATATATATGGTAGTATATATATATATGTAAAAGTTCGTATTTCGTAAATGTAATGTATATGCTACTGGATCTATATGTATACGTAGACTCATATAAAATTTATATGAATTGTATGCTCCGTATGCACGTTATCAATGGGTATCAGCGAGCGATAGTGTGCAGATATTGATATCCCTGAAAGCCGATACTCTTGAAGTCTCGTGAATTCAGAAAAGACCTTCAGTAAAAAAAAATAATGAATATAGTCATTGCGAGGAGATACGTGAATATCCGGAAGTGCGAAGCAATTATGGTACATGTGCGTATAGGTGGGTATCGATTTATTGGTCCATTCGATGATGCTGGTAATCGAATCCGCGTACCTAAATCCCTGGCTGCTATACTTTTGTCAATTTCGGTCTATTTCGAGCTGTCAAGAGAATCGGCCGTTTGTTAGCAATTTGGATGACAGTTGACAGGTGACGCGTGATGATTGCATATAGCTAGCCGAAAATAGAATTATTTCTGTGGATCGATGAGCCTGAAGTGAGATAGAAAAAAAAATCGGCGAAGATGAAAAGCGAAAAAAATTTCGTTTTCCTTTCGAACGCTCAAGTTGAGTTACTCGGATGAAGTTCTTCCTTTTTTTTTTCCTTTCATCCCAAGCGTAGAGAATTCGGGTGAGTTTTCAAGCGTGTAAAAAGCACGAGAGTTGCCATCCGAAACTCTACGCCGCTTGCTCGCAAGAGCTTTAACCTGCCCCTCCTGTTAAAATGCACCCTTATTCGAAGTCTGGGGTTGCTTGCGAACGCACACCGATACCACTGCGCCTACGTACTATATCTACGATAGCAGTGTGGAAACTGTAAATGTAGGGGTGGTACACACCCTCCCCCTCCCTACCACCCTCCGACCCCTCCTCGGGGCTCGAGAGTGTTGGATAATTCTGTTTTAGTTTCGCATTACATCGATGCACGGGGTGGCTGCCGCGGTATTCAGGGGTTGAATTCCCATCCCTTACTGCACTCTTTCCCTCTTTCTCATTTCTCATTCCCTCTTTCCGTACGCTTCTCAGTTTCTAGGATTTTCGTTCTATCCTGCCCCCCACTTTACTACACCTATCTCCTCTTCATCCAAACTACCACCTCTTCACTGGACTCTCTTTTTTTTACTCTCTCGCAGCATCCACCCCCTCCCCACTTTACTACACCTATCTCCTCTTCATCCAAACTACCACCTCTTCACTGGACTCTCTTTTTTTTTATTCTTTCGCAGCATCCACCCCCTCCCACCCCGGTTGGTGCCCGTCATCCAGCTACGATTCTCACGGCAAGAAAAGCTACTCGAATAAGAATTTGACTAATGTAATCACAGATGCTAAGAAGCCACTCTCGTCGGCTATTGTGAACTGTTATTTCGTTACACTTATTCCCCCTCGCAGTGGTCCTTCATGGGATGCTGTGAATAACGTATACAGAAAATGGTAACGGTGGCACTTTTACTTTGGAAAATACTTTGAGGGATTTTCAGAAAAAAAAATTTACATGACATCTGTCTTGTCGGAGATTTTATTCCCGGCTTGCTTAAATATTCCGGCGGTCCTCCGCGCGGTAACGGATCTGGGCTTTTTGTCTTGAGAACGGTTTTTTTTTTTTGGGAATTTAAGTTTATCTTTGTATTTAAGTTTGACAGGTGTATCAAAACGTGCTTTGGACACGCGTTAATGATATCACGACTATTTGTCAGTGAAAGATGAATTGGATATACTGATCTCCCTTCGCTTGAATGAATCTTGGATACCATCCCTAGTACCCACACCACCCCCTCAGTCCCTTCTTCTCTTCACGTCTCATTTCGCTGCATCCGCACGAGTTTTTACTCTCACGAATAATCTGTCCGACGCATTGTGGATCGTATACGAAATCCCTACGTAGTTCGGCTAGGACGACTTTCTCGTTAATCCAACTGCGTGACTCACTCAGCTCCCATGGAATTTATGAGGCCTTCGACGAATAAGCCCTGGGATTATCTCGGACTGTACCCTCGCGCTCGAAAGTAACCACGATTGTCGATTATTACCAGTCCTGGTTAGATCCGCCGTGTCCCCTATTCTGGCGCGGATCCTTCAATTATTAAAGTGACCAATCACTCGAAACTGGATTATAATTTATTTAATAATGAAAAAAATTTTTTTGGGATTTTATCAAATTTTCAAAAGTAATATATGTAGAGTTGCATACAAGAGATTACATTGCGCGTAATAGGACCCGTTCACGGGTACAATGGACCCCGTATCGAATAAGGGACCTTATCTTGGCAGGTCGATAAACACGATGATAATTCACCCGATAGAAATAATATTCCTACCTCGATAATTTCTTGAGATTTTCTCTAAAGTCGTGTCCAGACGTCTACTCAATCTCTGTCCTTCTTAGAAGCTTTCAAGATTACGCCGGATACGTGGAAACGCGATACTCTGCCATTGTAACGTTACTTTGTGGTAAGTTGAAGTACGAGATATCGTTGTAGCCCTATGGTATCCCTTAAACGAATTAAATAGCAAGTCCACCTGCTCCAGGTAGCACCCACCACCCCCTAGCACCCACCCTCGTAACCCTCAACAAATCCAACGACTTCCCCAGGGATGAGTTCACGTATATTCACGTAGTAATATCCAGTGACGCATAGGTTGTCTACGTTACTGCAGTGCCGAGTCCCTTCCCTTCCCCAGCCTTGAGCCACCTCGTTCATCACTGGTCCAGACACCCCTTGGCCAAAGGACGCCGAAACGAGTGGAAGACAGGAACTTTTAATTTACCTGACGTCTGTCTGCCTTTTTAGACTCTGAGGATTTCTGTCTCTCGAACAAACCCCCCATTGACCTTTGAGTTCAGCGTGGGGGTTACACTCTGCATTTTTTATATCGGTATCACGCGGGTGGATACTTGAAATTATATATTTTATTTGCATGGAAAAAAATGAAGGTAAAAAATCTGAGAGTGGACCGTACCAAGAGAGTTATGGGTATTATGGGCAACGATGGAATGCGTACGCTGTGAGGTTGGTAGATCCTTTTCTCTTCTGTGGCTTTTTTTAAATCATGGGGCTTTTCGGCATGCGTATTGCTTCCTATGCAAATCAGACAATCACGCGTGATACGGACACCCTGCTCGCCTGCCCATCAGTAGTTTAATTAGATTAGCCAGCCCCGTTCCTGCACATTGCACACTGGCAAACACGAAGTGACACGAGACGGGCTTGTGGGTTGGGGTTAGATTCACTGCTGTGCGTATAGCGAGAGAGAGAGAGAGAGAGTGAGAGAGGGGGGGAGGGGGGGAGAGAGAGAGTTGGTTCTCGCGCGCGATACGGCCCTCCCAAGCCGATGATTGGACACATTCTTCCTCGCTGCCGTCACGACGCGCCGGGACGTCGTCATTGTTTCGCGACAAATTAGTTTGTCAAAATTGCTGGCTGACTTGCAAGTTCCAACACGTTCGAAACGTGAACTGGTCTATCCTTTCTGCTTTACAGAGGAGTAAACGTACGAGCTGTACGTACGCAATCGTTTTTTGTGTTCGAGGAATATAAAATGAAAGTAAGATTTTTTTTTGAAATTTTCCATCACCTACCATATTTCTCGTAGTCTTTTCGTTCTCGATGCTCTTCCTTCTTCTTTCTTTAGGGTGCGTACAAAATACTACATTCTACCGCGTAGACACGTCCCTCGGGGAACGTGACGTTTTTACGACAAATACAATCTGCTTTCAGTCAGGTTGAAGATGAAAAGAAAAAAAAAATTTGCGAAAGGCAAAAGAGGCTACAGAAAAAAATACTCCGTAAGCTTTTGCGCCAAACCCGTGGACGTGGGGTTGTTCTTCAGTTTTGATAGTAGTCAGGGGGGTTGGGGGTGGACGTGGGGGGTCCAATTCACCACCTAAGAAATTCAATGTCTTTCCGTTCCATCTCGTGAGACACGCGTCCCGACATCAAAGTATTTTTTTTAGGAATCCCATGGGGGTCCCAGTTACTTCCCATAAGGTTCCCATAGACCCCCTATAGGTAGCCCTCTACCTTTCCACACGGGATACAAGCAATGGACTATTTATTCCATGAAATTGGATATAAAGTTGAAAAATGGCAAAAGGGGGGTACTTTAAAGTCGTATCATCCCCCATAAGATTCCCTTTATCTATGTACCTATATCCGAATACCATTAGCATTCACTGTAACGCGAAAAAAAAAACTTCAATGACAATGAAGATAATCTAGCGAACTACGGTGTACGGTATTCGTAAACGGAAGTGATCGAGAATTTACTGGAAGGGATCTTCCGGTCGAATTTTATGGTTCGTCAATAATGTTGAAATGGGAATTGCGCCAAATCGGAAAGGAAACGCGGATGCAAGGATTCATTCGGGAAACGGATGGGTACCCAGGAGGAAACAAGTAACAACCCATGGGGAACTTGGTTGAGATCGTAATTTCAAAAAACTTTTTTTTACTCTTGCCAATTTGCTCTCTTCGTTATATACCTACGTAGGAGATAGTATTGACCTTTATCCGTATCCATGGTACCGATAACATGGATACTGGGCAAAGGATGCACTTACTGTATATGGATACTACTAGGTAGGTCTATATCTATAGTATGTGCACATAGGTAACGGAAAGGCGGCAAAAGCACGACGGAAATTGCTAAATAATTTAATACGCTGGAGCATCGATCATCCGTGTCACGCGACACGTGGTTACAACTGGTTTAACCTTTATGCCATGGAAACCAGCTTATACGACCTTACGATTAGGATAACAATTACCAGGACGCGATTACAATAATCAACTACAAGGATATGACGTCGATACCTTGACCCTAACCGTTTGGAAAATTGCACCTGCCTTTCGTAAATTTTATAAACTTCTTCGGGTGAAGAAAATTAAAACGATGTGTCCGGTAGGCGTTGAAAGGGTCGACAAAATATTTTGCGAATTTACGGTTTAGAAACGTAGCTTTAGGTTTTGTCTGCCGATTCGAAGAATTGGCAAAGGAGAAACTGAAACTTTTGGGAATAAAAGTTACCGCCGTTGCTGTATGTATATAGTGAAACGGCACCGTACATTAGGTACCAACATACGGACACGTAGGTGTAGCCGTACAGCTCGTGAGAAATTACGTTAGGGCTCGTTTCGAAATAGGCGAGGGTGAATTCGAAATTTCATCTCTTCGTCGATGGTTGGTAGGCATGGTTCTTCGCGTGCGTCGTATTCATTGAATTTTGTATCTACGGGGTACAAGCCCTCGGAGCGGTCTGTTTCCTGCCGATGAAACTCAGAGAAGGGTTTCGCCTAGTTGCATAATTCAGTGATACCACCTGCTCGTACCTTTTTCTTCTTCTTTTTCTCCGTTACCACGTTCACGGCGCCCTCAGGAGTCCTCATGCGAATTTATATAAACACCCTGTACTTTTGGTTCTATATGTATGTCTGAAATTTACATGGAATTCCTTATGGGGCTTCTACGATTGCTCTGTTTATGGGGAATTTCAAAAATTATTACTAACCATCTATAAGGCTCCATGTATTTCATATTGGAATTGGCAGCGTACTGGTCGTTTCAGTCGAATAATTTTCTGTCTTTATGGGGGTATGCTCCGATTAAATCTGCTAATGCTATAGGGTCCGATCATCGTTACAGTGCGATTTCATGTATTTCAATTGACGGCCAAGTATCTGCTTGGTAATTTGGTGAGACTTTATCATCCTCGACATGACTATGGACATTGATAGGACATAACTCAATTAGACTCTTTGTTTGACAATGCTTTTAGACACGTGAAACCAGACCTGATAACCGGTTCACTCAACTTCTATTTGCATTCTAGACAAATTCAATTCCTACGGACAAAGCCAAAGTATTCTATGGGGATCTCAATTGGAGACTGATGGTTCCTATCGTGAGCACATATGCTCCATCGTAGCTCACGTAATTGCATAAGTCAGGCAGGATGATGGAATTTCATTTTTTTTTACTGTATAATACATATAGACAGTAGAGAGTGTACTATGAAAAATAGACATACATATAATTTATTGATATTGGATCGATTTAATATTAACATGATTTTCACGATCGGACAGATATATATATATATATCATTAATTTTTTTCGGGAAATTCCACAAGCACCCGATAAACTCGGAGATAAGAATTACGATCTTGCAGAATAATAAATTGAGTAAGGCATGACTTTACACGTGTTATGAACATAACGATCTGATTTATGATTGTAAAAAACAAGGAGTGTCACATCTGGTTTAACATACATATAAATTATTTAATTGCCAGACGAAACGGATGTTTTACACGTATATGTTTCATTCAGTGGGACACTAAACAGAATATCCATTGAAACCCTCCTAATGTAGGCTAAACCAATTACAAACTCCATTTAACGTTATAAAAGGTACAACAGCACTTTTCATTCTGGTCAGGAGACGAAAGTCATTGACGATTCACTGAAATTATTTTCGACCTAAACGAACACTGATTTTAGTGGTTCGCGTGTTATCGCGAATCAATCAGTGCAAATAAATAAAATTACGAGATATCAGCCTGGACATGCACTTTGTATAATCACAGCACTTATCGTTAGCATAGTCGATACGGTAATAATTGATGAAGAAACGTGCTCTCGACAGAGATTCAATTTCGCGATTAAATCTTAGCCAGGAGTCCGATTAAATCGACATACCAGTAATTATCAGCTAGGCGATCAGAGTTAATTGGAATTAATAGCATTGTCAACCCTGTTCCGATCGACTGCTCTCCGAATTGGGGTCTTTGTAATTAACGTTTGCCTATTTGCATCTATACGATACAACCTGTGTCTATCTGTATACGGACATGGAAAATATATGTATGTATATACACGTATCTACATGTAAATAAACAGCATGAGAATTCGAATGTAACCTGTGTCAATGACAGGTACAGTTACATGCATATATAGTGTATGTACCTTTACGTATGCTCTCACGTAATTACAATGCATTGCGTGACAAGCTTAAAAAAAAAAATTAGACCCCACCCGGACTCGAACCACTGATCATGATAATTCGAAGATTTATGTTGATTGTAATTTCGATTGACACCATACAGTTTTTAATGACTAATTAAGCCACTTTATTTAAAAATACTTTTTCCCCCCAATTTGTACAACATACCAATATCGTAACAAAGTATCTTATTTTTTTAGGTCAATCGTCTGCCGCCTATTTTCCGTGATAATTCGTCACACGTGACACACGGTGAGTAGTTCCACACAGAAGTATCTAGATCGATTGCGTCACTGAGAATAATACACCGAAGCAAAGCTTTTTTCGGACACAGCCATTATTTTTTTCTCTCTTTTCTTTCGATTCAAATCGCACGTGCCATAAAATAGCGTCGAACGATACACGTGATCTTGAATACGTAAGAGCTATTGGATCGCGACTGATACAGTGATTCGAAATTTCAATTCCTCAAGGGACGATAAATCGAAAATTTAATCAGGATCGTTGATATTAATAATTGTACGATTAAAAGTGTCTTCCGTTATGCACGTATAATATTCTTTATTAGTATTACACCTCCCTCTCCTTTGTATTATATTTGTATATTCTATACCGACTGTCATACCAGTAAAGTGCACAGTAGCTTGATAAGTTTTATTGTCACCCAGTATACAATACGGGATATTGTCTCTCTACGCAGCTAGGAACGTGCTTCTTTGTCTCTTTTAGAATATCTAGAATCGTCAATATTTTTTATCTCTCTTTTAGCTCGTCTTTTACTCGCTAGAGAAGTACCTCGCGCGGTACAATATTTACGAAAGTTTGCCAGTAGAACTTTTACTCGTTATTTATTTGCCATAGGTCAGCCACATACTAGCTATCGATCCTTAGGATAGGGACAATACTTTTTTCACCGCACTGGACTTTTTCCGAAATAATCATAACAACGCACGCCTAACGTAAAAGGTTCTGTGACAAAAGAATATACGAGATCTAAGAAGTCTCCCCCCTCCATCCCAGATAGCATATATTTTTTAGTGTTACGTATACGTGTGTATAAAAAAAAATATAAAAGAATCAGCCGCCCGACACCTCAGACAGCCAACTGAGTTAGTTATTTTATCAGAATCCGTAAGTATGACCTGGAGGCGTTTTCGACGCCTTCGCAATTTCATCCTATCTCGGTACAGGCTATACAAGCGCACGTATATAAGCCATGTCCCGTTGGTGGCTCGAATGGGACGTCTTTCGGCGCCATTAAAAAAAATCAAAGAAGACAAACCTAATTGTATTCATTATAGCCATTCCCCACGTGTTTGACTCTGCCTCGTTACGGCGACATCGTTAAACGCAGTGGCGCGTTTGTTTTTGCTCGCGGCGGCGACACGTAAACCCGCCTTTACGGCCCACTAAATCTCAAATCAGCCACTTTGTTTGTCTGCTCTTCTGGGCCAGGGTTGAGGGCCCGACTTTTGAGCATTGGGTCTGACTGTCGTGTCACGTCACTTTCGTTCACGCTGTGGTCGACGCTATGTAAACGCCCGTATTCCAGTTTGCAATTGCAGCGAACGGGCCCCGGTCAATTCCACTTCTCATTTCGCTATGTGAACTTACCTTTTTTCTTTCTTACTCGCATAACGTTTCCCATTACGCAAGACCTTCCTTCACGGTTAAAAGTTAATTTTGCCTGGAAAAGCAACCGTGTTTCAATTTTTCTACGCAAAATAATTGAAAATTCTTATATATTTTTTCCCTCAATATTCATTCTGTTTCGCGTCTTTTCAACGTCCTACTGGCGTCGGAGCTTCGACACCGTGCTGCTTTCAACGTAACCGCATTTTTTTTCACCTACGCAGCCGTCCAAAGTGACGTGACGTAGCAGCGCGATTCGAAGCACACGGAATATCTTATGCTTATCTGCACTGTCCGATATGTAGGAACATCGAAGTCCAATTTTACAGGAATTTTAAGTGTCACTCGTATCCTGTCAAATGTTCAGTCTGAGCTTGTACTTTTTTCTCTTCTTCCTCCTTTCAGCCGGCAAACTGATAGACGTTCGCTGTACCGTACAGCAAGAAGTCCCAGCATCCAGTTCGTTAAGAGATGCCCTGCATCCTTCCGAGAATCAGACTCGGTATAATTTATGTAATCGGACCGGTATCGTGGCAACAAATCGGTACCGAGTCGGCGTGTCGATACAATACAGAGCGGATTACATTGGTGCTTCGATAGCTCTTCTGCAGCGTGTCCTGGACACGTATATACATATAGTTATGCACGTGGCAACCATATATGAATCTAATCGCATTACGATCGCCCTGTCACAACAGTGGATGGTTCGGTAGTAGTGATTAAGGCTAGTCCACAGAGTAAACGTACCAAAGCAGCTCCTCGGGTTATCTCATTCTTGTTTTTTTCGTGACATTTTGGTCTTTTCTGTACTGACGAAAAAAAAATACAAAAAATAATTTCAGGCGTACGAAACGCGACTATTGGCTGCGTCGAGTGAAACGTTACGTCGACTGGAAAGATACGGTAGAGAAACGGTCGTAACTGACAATGAGAAAAGTATCCGAGGCAAAGGACATAGAAAGGCGCTGCAATTTATTGCAATCAGTGTCGCGCAAGCGACGAGGTACAATGGCCGCTGTTGTTAAGGGATGGTTAGGAAGGTACAGGACGGACGTTGAAGAGGTAAAAATCTTGGAGCCGTGGGTGGTTTGCAGTTCCGTGCCGTATATGGTGACGGAGGGTCATTCCGACCGCAGCGTGCGTGACCGTGCGCGGTTGTATCGATGACGGCTTTTATTTTTTCTTAACCCTTTCTCTTGAATCATTTAGAACCTTCGTCCCGCAAAGAAGATCAGTTTAGTGCTCGACGGGTTAATAAGGCGTTTAGAGTGGGCGATTTGACGTAGGGTTCAATAATAATAAAATCTTCGAAATTTTGATAAATTGTATGTCCGTCTTTCTCTTGCACGTGCTAGCGCATATATATCTGTCTCTCTCGCACTCGCAGCGGGTATGGGAAATGCGAAAATAACTGTTTAAAATGAGGGATACCCTTTTACGATCGATCAACAGTACCGTCGATTAGCCGTTGCCGAACCTGAGTTAACCGGAGGGATGACAGCTGTCAATTGTGACTGGTATCTTCACAGCCGAATGATTCTGTGCGAATAAACAAATATTTACACGTGTGTACTTTTTGAGCACTGTCAGCAGTGGGCACATGGGTTCGGATAAATTTTTTAATGAGCTTCGTTCAGCCGAGCTCGTGGATTGGATTTTAAAATTAACGTTTCCAGTTCAATGATTCTTTTTTAATACCGTTCGCTCGTGACGTATTCGATATCCTTGTACGATAGAGCACGGTCTCGTGACGCAATCGACGGACGGAGAATAACAGCGGGATGTAGCGGAAAACGTAAATAAGAAGAGTCGAGGAGGAATATGAAAATTTACGAGGATCGAGGTAGCAGCGTCGCTGTATAGCTCGACCTTTACCATTGCGAAGCTGCGTTACGACCGAACCGCCACAGCGGCTGGAAGACGAAGCATAAAAGTTGTGGCTCCCCCCATCCCCCTGTCCTAAAAGAAAGTACTTGCTGAAAAAAAAAGCAAATAAAGTTTTTCACTTTTTTTCCCCAGACAATTCACAACATACTTGCGTTAACATTCCCCATCCGTGATACCCACGATCCCGTTGCACAGTTTCAAGCCGCGCACGCAAATTGCGACGACGACGCTGCAATGCGGCTATCTCGGTCGAGGTTCGTTAGAACCGTCAATTAACGCAAATCGAATTAAAGCAGTTGTCTCTCTGAGACGAGGAATATCCAAGGGTCGGTTTGGCACGCGCTAAAACAGGCCCTGCAGCTACCAGCTTTTCGGTAGCAGGTAGCGACTGCACCTTTGCTTGCTAAAAGAAGGGCAGGGGAACGGAAAAGTCAAGAGAGAGATAAGGGGGAAAAATAAAAAATAAATAAAGAAAGACAAAGAACGGAACGGGAGGAAGGAAAAAAACAGACTCGAGCGCAAAGTCGCTGGCGCGAACATCCGCCATATCCTCGGGGGAATTTTGATGAACGAAGGAGGAAATCAAACACGCCTCTTTGTGTTCCCTTTTCGACACGGAGAGCCCCGTGCATGACGTTCCGTTCCCGTTCCGTTCCGTTCCGCCTGCATCTTCCAGTGTATTTGCTATGAAAACAGCTCGACGAACGCCTCCTTTGGCTTCTCCGCGTTCTACAAGCCGAGCGTGCATAATATTTCCAAAGCACGTATAGAGAGCACGGCATATAGGGGGGGTTGGTTCACTATGTACGCATCCCTTCCGATATTCCCTATGCACACTTTTTTATCTCCCCCCCCCCATCATACACCCCTTATCATTCCCCTACAAATTTCGTGGTAAATATACTTTGCTTCGTTTTTTCAAAATTTTAAAATTCCAACATTCACCGGGTCTTGGGTTGACGTGAGAAATCGAGTCAGTTGTGGGATGTCGGAAGGTCAAAGGTTGAAGCATCGTTGACGAGACACTCGTATAAATCTTGTGAAATTAATTAGGGGTACATAAGCCACAATTTAACGTGGCGACGCGTCGCGATTTTCACTGTTATGTAAACTGGTTTATAGGGTCTGTGTTGTGTATATATAATATACACACATGTATATGTGCATAAAGGTTATATATATATATATACATAATGACTATCCACGATAGAGGGTATGTTGGGTTTTCCGACAAAGCTTTACTACATAATATCTCTTATTAGGAGGGGACTGTACGGGACAGTAGACCAAAGTGCTGCGTTCGGACGGGAAGGGGGGGGGGGGTCCTATCGCGGGAGAAAGGTATATACCTAAGAGGTTGGTTTACTTGGGAAGTCAAACATCGTACAGCTTGCAATATCCGGCCGGGGTGTAAGATACCGGTTAAAGGGTGGCTACTAGCAAGCCTGTTACCCTTCTCACTGCGCAAGGGTAGATTCGTGACCACATCAAATGAGCAAAGGGCGCGTTGACTATGTAAAGTATCTCTATCGTGAGGTGCCGGTCCACGTGGAATCTGTAACTGGACTTGGGAGCAAGGGTCAAAGTTTACGTCATCGAAGAAAAACAATAGTTATATAGATCCAATAGAGGTATACAGATAATGCCAAATGAGAGAGGGTTAAATTTAGTTATAGGCCTGTATTGCCGGCACCCCGATGATTTATTACGATACACTATGGTAAATTGTGGCCTGCTCATTCAACTCTGAGAATTATATGATTGATTAGATCAGTGAGGGAATTTGAGTACGGTATATTGCCTCGTGTCTAAGAAAAATAATCGTAATGAGTATACTACATGGCACTGTACGCGAGAGTATTGTACTCAAAAAGATAATAGTAACTGACAAAGCGCTGTTGCTGAATTAGTTACCTATAGCGTATGGTCGTTTGGGTTCGTTGCTGGTACTATGGTATTTCGGTCGGTAATGCAGTGTTCTGCCAGAGCGATAATCGTGCTGGTTTGGTACAGAGTCACTCGTAGAGAAATGTTAAGTATATCGAAAGAATTCAGGGTACGAGACGTATTAAGAATGCCAGTTTGGCCACCCTGAAGAAGTTACAGACGGTTGAAAAAAAAAAACGAGACACTCTTTGCCTATGAAAGGAACTTGTACCGATGTTTTGTATGGTTGGGTACGTTCATATGTGAAGAATCGTGTACGTGTGCTCACCCCTTCGGAACGACACTGGCGACGGCCAGAATCTAAAGGATAGACAGATAGGGGGTTTGGGTCTTTCGCTATCGGGACTGACGAAAGTGAAACGAAAAATTCCAGACATTTTCCCGTGCGTGGTTGGTCGTGCCTCCAATTGTTTTCGCTTTCCGCGCAATTTGCTGGGAATAGCCTATCCGTACCTAACCTCGAATGGTCCTATGGCGCAATCCATATAACTATAGCAGCGCTATTCCCTTTAGCGGCGACGGGACGAACTAGTAAACCAGAAGGATACCGCCTCGTGGCTTGCGAGCTTTGGATTTGAGAAGTGGCTCGAAATTGTCCTTTGAGTGGAAGCCTATCATTTTCTTCAGGGACGAAGGGAGGGCTGGGAACCCTTTCTCTCGGTAGGTACCTTTCCTGTAGGAGAGTAACAAATTGTTCTGCGTAAGGAAGGAAGGATCCTTCCATCTTCGTGACGTCTCCCTCCCTTCTCCCCGCCCGCCCTCTCGTCACTCTATTCTCATCCTCCAATAGGAATAATCGATTCTCTTGGTTCCTCAGGAAATGCTTAATGGATTCTTCCTTCGATGAATACAGTCACTATATATACTGCCTGAAATGTCTTTCTTTTCTCTTTTCTCGTTATCCCTTTTCTATCTCTTGTAAGTCAAGTTCCGGGTCGGGCGATTCTTATTCGCTCGGTGGATCAATGTCGGGATCAATTGAACCGGAAGTGCCGCGGCTACTTGATGAACGTGAAAAAAAATGCCCGAATTTGCATCACTGGAGCGTAACGATTTTTACTCTAGAGCCTCTGTGGGTGATAATTTTGTAAAAATTTTTGCTTTGACGATTAATTTTTTTTCTTTCAAAAATATCAATTTTTATCAAAATTCAGAAAGAAATTCAAAATCGCTAGTAGGATGGAGTTTTAATAGAGTATATCTTTTATCGTCCGTACTTGCTCTGGATGAGAACCTTCCAATCTACCTTGTATACGTGAATGTATAGTGTTTTCTTTTTGTGCAATTAAGATAAGCTCGTTAACGTTTAGATCCTATTAAGGGCACGATGAGGGAATAATTGACGAAAGGAAATTTATTCTTGTGCTATTAATATATTCACGGTATCCAGTTTAAGGTTCACCTAGACGTAAAGATATTAATGTAACCTCGGTTTCGCTCAATTCGAGAAGAAACAATTGACGCCTATTGCACGAGAAACTTAAAATATATTCTTTAACGTTACGCCACATTATTTCACGGTGTCATCGTCGTGGCACACTTGTAAACGCTTCTAATTACGTACGAGGGCGTCGAAACGTCTGGTGGATATTTTCGTGGCAACATAAAAGACCCAATCGTTTCATAGAAACGAACCTGAAGTCGTTCCAGTCTGTTAACGCAAATTTGTCTTCTCGTAAAGAACCACCCACGTGGAGGCAATCGAATTCATAAAGTAAATGGAAGGCGGATGAACCCTAAATACGATTATACATAGGCACACACATATATAAAATATTCATTTAGTAAATGGACTACAATTCATATAATTCCTGAATTGAGTGTAATTATGAAAAATGTCAAAAATAATTTTTCGTCTATCTACAGTCCGTCGACTATTTGTCACCTTTTGGATAAGAAAATGCAATGGGCAAGCCTACGCGATATAAGTGTGTATAAGCTTTAGAAGACTTAAATTTATTCCTGTATAGAGGTACGGTGATGCCGATCCAATTTAGTGGGTCCAAACACAGGTAACGGGCCGTAGGGCCCCGATAGGATCTCCTAATGTATTCGGCCTGGCTGGACGTATTCCTCTCGGGTTCGAATTCCAGCCACAGCCCTGAGCATCTCGAAACGATAAGCTCGGTAGTCCCGAACCACCAGCACTCGGTGAAGCGAACCTTTCGAATGCCAGTTTAACCGGGAGATAGATACACATCGAACGAGGCCCAAGAAGATTTCACATAAGGCCCTTCCGGTTAGGATCAAAGCCTGATACTCAGTACAAGGCCCTCGTCTCCGGATATATGAATATCTTCAAAGTTAATTCAACGATTAATTAATCATATATAATTGGTCAGAGGCTTGTCTATGACACAGAATTTATGTAACGGGCGTGTCAAGCGAGCAATACATCGTCCATTAATGCTGTCAAGAATGGGACCGGTGCGTAAGGCCCGGTGAAACTTGAAAGAAAAAAACCGCGTATCCTTGGATCGACGAGTTTGAGGTTTTATGCTTGGCGCAGTTTACGACGGGGCCGCATATAATTATGGGCCTTATACGCCGCGGTGGTCCCTTGATTCGTCGGTAAGATAAAGCGAGTGAAAAGGGAAATCTTTGTGCGAGATCGGGGGGCCCCTAGGACAATTCGGGACTTGCCCGTTGACTTGATCGAAAATTTTAATGTGGTTAAGGTAGATACGTATGTATATATCTGCCTATATATAAATATACACACTCATACGGTAGAACTAAAAGTCATTCGTCCGCGCAGCATCTTCTCTTTCTCACGGTGAAAGAGCAGCGATAAAAAAAAAAGGTCCCTTTAAACAAGAGCATTCGCGACGTAACAACATAAAACAGACTAAAAGGAGGAAGTCGTGAGGCAAAAACAGTCCCAAACAGTAAGTAAAACCGGTAGCGGTCTTGGTGCGTGTTTCGAGTTGTGTTTCAACATTGATTCTTCCTTTTCACCGTGTTTGGACAGCTCGAGCGCCGTGGCGGGGCTTAAGCTCTGTTCTCACGCCTACGAACGATTGTCCCTCGCTTTAGCGCTAACGACGCTCTTTACTACTGTGTAAAGATAAGCCCTTATTGCTCCCTGCCGGAACGAAGGATTTAACGTGCATCTCCACCAGGACTGTACGTAATCCGTACAGCTGGTATACCGACAATTTCATCGAGTACCTTAAAGCTTCGTTCACATCTTCGCTCGAAATAAGCGACAAATTTTTAACGATGCACACACACGTCACCCGATCCCAATACAAAGTTACGCAAGGACTTCGAGACACCGTTTCATCCTACGAACAGTCTTACAGGTGAAAATCTCGGCTACGGACCTATTTTACGCGTCACGGACATTTAAGGCTCCGAATTCCGCCCTGATGTCCTGGCAAGATTACGCGGCGAGTAGCCGTGTAAACGAGGCGCTCACGAATCTTTCAGTGTCCCACGGAGGCTGGGCACTCATTCGTGGATGGATGGAATTCTTAGCCAAAGGAGATTTAAACGATTTTTGAAAGAACAAAGAGCCTCCTATGGGCGGCGGATAGGTGGGAGCAGCGGGCGAGAGAAAGACAAAGACCAAAGACAGAGGAGGCGACTTGATCCTCGAGGACAGGACTCGCTACGAGACTTTGCCCTGAAAGCAGCTTCGAGTTAAAAGCTAAGCTCGGCTCGGCGTGTCACTCTTGGACGAATGGAAGAGGGATTAGGGATCAGTCGACGTCTCCACTTCGACGAGGGAAAAGGGCGAATCTTTTAAAGGAATTTACTCGCTTTACGCACAGGACGTCCATTTCGTGTGAATCCTTTAGCATCGAGTAATTCTATAAAATGAAATTTACATATTTAGGATATTTACTTTTTTTTATTTTTATTTTTTAATAATACCAATACTTTGAATAGATTGTTCGAAATTAAATTTTTATTCGATGTATTAATTCAATGTTTTATCGAACGATCGGGTCATCGTATTGTTCGACATAACTATGCCTGTAGACGGGTAAGATTATGCTTCCTATGCTGTAGTATACCTGGTAGAGAAGCAGAAGCTAATCGTAATCCTATTAGTCACATAAATTCGAATAAATAATGGCGGATGAAGGTAGCTCGATGAAAGGGTGCACGATCTGAAAATGACGTTAAGATTTTTCTAATGCTACGAGCGAGAAATAATTGAATGAGAATGAAGATGGGCGACTATGGGTACTCGTGACGTGTTTCTTACTAAACGTTATTTTAACATATTCATGCCTGTTTCCTAATCCTGGTATTATTCATATTTGATCGACGCTAAGCTTCTTTCTAGTGGAAACTTCTTCTTTCCGTTCTCGTGGAATAGTTCAACCGGGAACGACGAAACGTCTTAATCTTGCCGAGTAGAAGACTTTTTTTTTCTTCCACGGGATAAAAAAAGTAAAGATCTTACACAGGGCGGTATTGACATTCCTTACTAATGCATATTAAACTCACTTCTTTTTCGCATGTGTTATCCAATCGTATTTTTATTATGCTATCACAGCCGTCTGTAGTTTATCAATATCGCATCTGGTCCATGTGTAACGGCGCACCTGTACGACTCGCGTAATCCCAACGACGGTAATCCTGGATTTGGAAATGTATACACGGAAAATATTTCAGGGAAATGGGCAAAGTTTTACAATTTAGAAAGTCCATAGTGATCCTTGCGATTACTGTGAAGATGATAACCCATGTCTGTTCGTTTTGTGGAACATACTGCTAGCGGATATATAGGTATACAGACATTGAATTTTATTCCAATAGAATATTCATAACGAAAATTTGAAAAAAAAAAGTAAGAATCGTCAATCAAAAACTCCACCTAATTAATGAAGATAAATGGAAAAGTTGAGTAATTAATCAATCGTGAGAACTCGTGCCAAAGTAAAGAATAAAAACTTTAACAGTGCCAGCACTGTTCGGTTGGGTCAAAGGATGACAAGGCATTCCGTCTGGAAGGACCTCGGTTACGTTTACTGCCAATGCTCTAATTACCGGCAATTACGGCTGCCTAATTAATTAGCTAACGCAATCTCCTTGGATACCAGGAGCTAGTATGGTGGTTCACAGTAATTGCGCCGTGAAACATAACGCGCATGCGTCAATCATCTTCGAACAGGATATCATCCTATGTCGCGTATTTTCAAGATCCTCCGGAGTTCCGGTCCAGGAAAAAAGAAAATAAAAAGGCGAATTTCAAAATTCCAAGCAAAACAGTCATTGTATACCAACCTCGAAGTAGCTGTCACAGCCTAACACGATCTTTGAGCAAGATCAGCAAGGATCCGTTGGTCCAGCAAGAAAAATGTTTAGCTTGTACATTTTGGCAGCCCTGGGGCCAACCTGAATCCTTTATACGAAGCCGACAGCTCGGGACTTTAAAGGGCCCCATATAAAGGTATAATGCCCAGTTTTATGGGACCGAGGTTACGGGTAAGAGCATCACGGGAAAAATATTTTGTTTAAACAGGATCGCGGTACGTTAATCCTCTTTACTCTGGGATGAAAAAATTTCAGGAATTCGAGGACCGCCTAGAATTACTGGGCCTTAAGTCCCTCTTTGATAGTCAGAAGTGAAGCATCAAACGCGGAAGCCTCTAAATTTCCTGCGGTACAGTCGCCTCAAGACTTTAGTCTAAGAGCGTCTTCTCATCTTTTCCTTTTCTCCATCTCACTGCCCCTTTCATCTAACTCCCGTGGGAATTTCAATACGGCGACAGGACTCGCGTCTTCATCGACACTCCACAGCATACTATACTCCACGAAGCTGTTTCGCAAAAGTACTAATAAATATGAAGAAATTACGCTGTTCATCGTACTCGTTCGCTGGACTCAAGTGCGATGTGGAGCGATGAATCGATAGGAGGCCATTAATGACTGGAGATTGGCTGAAGCTAGGAAAGTCTCTTAAGCACAGAAATAAATCCACGTGATTACATATCCCGAATAACGAGTAAGTCTCCTAAAGTAAAAATTAAAAAATTACTAACCAACCATACCTGTGTATTATAAAATCCATACTTTTTGTCCACATATTTTCATTCGCTCACTCATCGCTGCGATTACGTCAGGCTCTTCTTCGTGTGGTATAGAAAGGGACGAGGGGCACGTCGTTACCCAGTAAATAATTGGTAAGACGAGACAAGAGCAAGTCAGGCCTTTATACCGCAATTTGATTTGCAATTATCTCAAGGAAGAATTACAGGACCGCCGATACGCCGTGGCTAACCGATCGGAAGCACGTAGCACGCCGATCTACGTGCGCGTGCGAAACGATTACGCGAATACGTGAACGAGTGCCGGTAGTTGATTACGTGAGTTTACGATGATCTCTGGGCGCAGCAGCATTTAATGAGCAATCGCATGTAAGCTTGGAAGGAATTAATGAGAAAGTTTAAGGACTAGTGGAAGGGTCAATAAAATTAATAATAAATGAATAACTGCAATAACCGAACGATCCATGGATCATAGATCGTCTCAGATTGCATTCAAAGTGCAATGATTTTGCAAACACTTGCACGTACCTATCTCCTTCGTGTATTGCACTTATCGAGCTCCATCGACCCACGTGAGTTTGCATTGCGAAAGTTCAGCCCGCCGTCGGACGTTGGGCCCGTTCGGTTCGCGCGTACCTTGTCCCAAGGGAACACGAGGTCCCATTGTTCCACGATGCCCGATCCACGTCTCTGACAAAACGATTCAGACTTTAGATCTACCGATCTATACCTTTAATGTCAGGTAGGATGTCTCTTCTACCTTGTAATTTTTATGGATCGACCAGCTCTAGATATCATCAGAAAGTGCATACGTGCCGGTATCACGTAAGAGTTGCATACAAGTCACATGCAAGAATCTGATACTGTGACCTGTAGGTCACTTTTTTGCTCCGTCTCGATACTGCGATTTTTCAAAAAAACCATTACGTTAGCAAAATCCCATGGATATATCGGAAAATTCGTATTTTCAATATCGAAATCTATCAAGTGGCCTCACGCAGTCTTGAATAACCGTGAGCCAATGGATGCGATCCATTGTTCCCTCGGACGTTAGATGCATATTGCTGGATTTCGTGCGATACATTCGAACATTATATATTCAAGTGCTTTTGTCTGTCCCGTTCAAGGGGTTCATAGATTTATGAAATTTCTCAAGGATTCACCGTGCACTATGCTCCACGTACTTCTGCAATATAGGTATATCCGGCACGTGCCATTATTCCTCGTAGTACATATATTTTTCACTGTGTTACTGTATCGTCGAGAAGTACAGATATTGAATAATATATCGAAATACATAGCTGGTGACGTAATTACACAGGTACGTAAGCTACGAAAATCCTATATTGGGTCGACGACCGGGTAAGGGTCGTAAGGATTATTTGGAAGCGCTGAAACAAAGGAATCGGTGCTCCGTACTGTTCCACGAGAGTGAGAGGGGAGGAGAGAAGGAGGAAGGGCAGATAAAAGAAGAGCGATTGAGAGAGAAATTTTTTTTTACTTCAGGATCGGTCCAATCGACGATGCTTTTGTTCGAACGCCGATCGGGATACGTTCGGAAATAAAGAATGAAAATAGCCGAATACGAATAGCAGTCCCGCGCACAGTGAATAGAGGCATTACTTTATTGACGATGGGAAATTGAAAATTGAAAATTGAAAATGGACCGTGTGTCGCCCGGGTGTGTATATAGGAAAGTGGGTCAAACTGGCGACTATTCCGTATACTTTCGTCTGTGAAACTTTACGGTACAATACGAGTCAATAACGATTCGTATTTACACTTTATTTTTTTTTTATTAATTTCCATTCTTTATTAATCCCATTTTTTCTACCTCAGTGCCATTTCGAGTGGCGAGTATCCGTTTGATAATTGCGTCATGGATCATCATCCGGAAACGATCTTCCTTCTATACCGTACACATCTACATGTATACTCTATATATTCTATGACTTCACAGTGAATGCACTCTAACGTCGCACGAGAGTCAGCCATCATCATTAGTCCCGCTCTCTCGGACGGTAATCACAATCGTTCTTACGAACACTTAAATTGCCTTAAATTGCTCTCCCTCCTAAGAAAACAACTCACTAGGACGGTTGTCCCCTCCCAACTATTTTTTAAGTCGTCGAGATAGAGTAGGTAGGGACGGAGACACCGGGAGAAAGATGCTCGATGCTTCCAGCATCCGTTCGGATCTTCGTGTCTTTTGGCTCCGTAAGATCCATCAGTTTGGGACTGTGGGAAGATTCTTCATATTTCATACTAATTATTCTAACCTAACCTGAACCCTGGATCCACTTCTATCTCTCTCCCCCGTTGTTTTATACCTACTCCCATATGCAAAGCAGCTCATGGAAGTACTTTTTGTCTTTTTGAGTAAAGCTTCAAGAGGCCCCCCCGTCACCCCCCCGTTATCTCGTGTATCCGGTAACTCATTCCTTCGAGGTATAGCTTGACTTACGGAAGTGCTTTTTAATTTTTCAAGATTTTATGTACGTATACGTATGACGTTAGGTTGGGTACATGGCCGTGAGGCTGTACGTATAGGTATCTCCTAACGGATGTAGCATTGTCTCGCGTGGGCAGGCGCTAAGGGAGGCTAAGCAGCCAATTAATTTCAAAACGGTTAACGTTTCGAGAAGACGCTAAGTACCGATCCTACGCAATTACTAAGGAACCGGCGTTCGGGACGGTGCTAAGAGATTTATAGGTGTACATGGTCGCCGGGTGGGCGTTCTACTCGAAAATTTGACTCTCGACGCTTTTAAAAAGTTAAGACCTCGCCGGCGTCATAATCCGTACCGCTTGAGCGTAAATCAAAACTCCTTGAGATCCCTAATGCCTCACGGAATCTTCCTTCGTGTCTTTTACCACGAACGTTACAGATATAGGTGTCCTACCTATCCGCGTCCTAGGATCCCGAAACTCCTCGGACGGCCTAGGGGCTCGTGCTGGAATCTAAGACCCTCGTAATACGAAAATTCCCTAGGCTGTCTGGGGGATCTTGGAATTCGTTGCTTTTTCACTGATCCGACGTAACACGCGATTCTTAACGTCGTACACGGTTTACCTTTGGGAATAGCATAGAAATAGTGTATAAGGTTTTGGTATCATGAAAAATTTATGAAATACTGGAATAAATTGGATCGTCGAATTAGGGTTGATAGGTAAAAAAAATTGTGTGCTAGGTGTCCCTTAATCCTGTCAAGATTATCGCGACCTTCGTGTGTGGCTGCGAGTATTACAAGTCCATCTTAGAATTTTAATTAAGGAAATTAGGCGTGGCTTTGTGGGCCTTAAATTTCTATAAATACGAAAAGAGATCCGCTTTACCACAGTCTTCACAAGACACTAATTGTCTTTACGATCGCTCCACCCTGAAGATCTCTCCGTAAGGCATACCGTAAAGAACCACGTGGTTACCAAGGTGCTAGGTATAGATATACAGACGCGCATATAACCAAACCACGGTATACAATAACCAAAGACAATTTGTACCTGGGTAAAGGAAAAAGCACGATAAATTTTTTAAGTAACTGTACCGTCATACCTTAAAAAACTAGACACGTGTCTGGCTAGTGACAATATTATTAAAATTGGAGACGTCGGCCCTTACTTCGATAATTTATCATCCGAAAGACCATGGACCAGTATCTTCAGGACCAGCGTGCATCACGTGAATAAAAAGGGCGGATAAAAAATAACACAGTCGTACGTTAAAAAAAAAGAGTTACAAGAGTTCAGAATCATAATCTAATTTACTCTCATGCGAATTACAAACTTCGACCCCAACGCGTCGCGCATCCCCTCCGTCGGTCATCTCTCCGGAGGATGCTGAATGCGAAACTTTTCAATGGAACCTTTCGCCACAATGGAGAACTGGTTTTATATTTATCAGACTCGCCACCATTCAGAGTCTTTGCTTTCGCGTTATGCGAACTTCATTGATATACAGCCAAAGCGCCGGGACGTCGGGACGCCGTCTGTTTTTTGGCGTGCCAACATTCGCAATTATAGCCAGTAACGAATGGAGCAGTCTATGACGACTGTCAAATTTATGCTTGAAATTGTCCCATTCGTTATAATTATCGCGTGTACTGTGTACATGTATGCATATATATATATGGATATGCAATTTCGGGTAACTTGATCGATGCATACGTACTGACATGACAGATGTCATTGGGCAGTACTGCACGTCACTCGATGACAGACGGGTAGAGTAACGTTTAGAATATTATCCCGGTGGATGACAATGTACTCAAGACTTGACCATTGTCCTCGGGTGATGATTCTATGCGCATGTCATTGTCAACTGTCGTCACTGTTGTCACTATTGTCATCGCTGTGTACGCATCGGCAAATGATCATCTGTGCCCACGTAGAGAAATGGGAGTCCATGGAAACGCGTATATATATATATAGTATATCAACCTACGCGAACAAGTCAACTTTTATCAGAGACGGTACAAAGACTTCCAAGACGGAAATACGGTGCGCGAATCGTTCAGGATATAGGGAAAGACTCGTAACATTCTTCCACAAGGAAGTGGAGTCTCCGTGAGATTGGATGCTGTAGAAGGATTTCATAGTACATGAAATAAGAGTAACTTCGAGTACTTCTCGTCTACGTCGTATATAGAGTCTGTTTTTTTTACGGGAATAAAGAATTTTTTTTTAAACGAATCACAGAAACAATTTTTCACGTGAAACTTCAGTATCGTAGGAACATGCATTTTTTTTATTTATTGGATAATAATTTTTGTAGGAATAAACAATTTTCTTTTTACACTTTCTTTCTTAGTACAGTGCAAGTGTAGCGGCAAGATACCGTGATCATTGATGAAAATGCATCCTAACGTTGATGCACTGACGCAGCATCTTCGTAAATAAAGGCGTCTGGAAGGTGCAGTCATATATGCAGGCGGAGGTGGGTGACGGTAAACCCAACATAGACGCCGGACACCGAGAGTGAAGCAAAGGCTAACTCGCGTGTGCGTTCCTCATCTGCATAGAAACAAGCCCTGCAGCACAATGGATCCCTTCGTTCCCGTTGCAGCGGTGCAACGATGCAACAAGATGCAACCGTGTATCCATGGACCAATGGGTAGAGAGAGATCTACTACTTCTGTACGCCTCGATGACCCTTTCATACGCGATACAAGAAACACGGCATTGAGCTCCTTTGTATCTCGCGAAACTATTATCAGTCGGAAACTAATCCGCTATCTAGATAACACAATCGAGATAACGGATAACCAGAATTCCATATACCCATTCGTTGCAGCCGTATAATTTACCGTGTGCAAAATGCACGTAAATAGACGAATCAATTACTATAAATTAACCATCAAGCGCTACCGGCTGATAAACGAATTAAAAATTATTTTTCGTATTCGTATCATGAATGATAAATAATATATCCAACCTCTTTCCTTCTTACATATAAACAATCTAATATCCTTCTTATCTAACCTAATTTCACCCTCGTTGTCAGTAATGACTGTACCTATCGCATATACAAAGATTACTTTAGAGCATTAAGGTATAGTCAAACAGGTAGGTATAACCCGTATTACATGTAATGCATACACTATACGCATATACTTATAACCCCACGCATTCTCATGGCAATGTTAAACCGCGATTATCCACGTTCCTAGGAGATTTCGCTGGGTGAAGAGATCGACCGTGGGAAGAGCGTGACTCGAAGATCGATCGGTCAGTAACGAGGTAAGGAGTCCATGTAGCCCAGGATTTGGCTTTACGTCGTTATGCCATTATGGACTACAAGTCTGAACGGCGGTTCTGCTTGGCTGATAGGATCGGGTGTCCATCATTCGGGAGACATAACACGCGCGCTTAATAAAGTCCAAGAGGTTCTTGGGGGATGGAGAATCTTCGTTGTAGATGCTGTCCTGATATACATCTAATGTACATATATCGAACTCGGTGTACCGTAACGCGCACGAATTTTAACAGGGACGCACGCAGCTACGAAGTTAATAGGAAAAGAAGTAAACAAAAAAGTCGAGTTAAAGTCGGAAAGAAGTCTGACTCGCGGTACGGGAAACTATGGTGCCAGAAGCAAAACTTCATCGTTTATTACGGCAACGTCGCAGAATATGGCCGAACGGCTTGTGCCACTCGTTTTGGTAATTAATCGGAAAAGTTGGATCGTAAACAAGGCGCCGTCCATTAAGAGCCCATTCGTTACACCGGAAGTGAGTAGAGGCAAGGTGAAGTGGGAGGTTTGGACTAATAGGAGCTGCGCAACTACTATCGGTACTGTGTACTATTATTATCACGTCTCAAGATGGATGTTGGGGGGGGGGGGGGGCAAAATAAGAAGAGAGAAAGATGCTGATTAAGATGAAAAGATAAAGCATCTATACGTGTGCGTGTATATATATATATACGTATATAAGACCGGCTGAGAGTCGGGTCTGAAAAGTTTCAATAATTCTTCGGAATAACTTTGAAGGATAGACGCCGGACCCCGGCTGAAGTTTCCATGAAACTTTTCTCCCTGTCTTTCTATCCCTCTACTGCGTCTTCCGTTTCCTTGAGAATAGCCCGTCGAGAGTCGTTGGTCCAGGGTCCATCGGTGGCGGCGGATACGAAACGTCGAGGAACGAGATGGAAGATGGAAAGTTTCAGCTGTTGTCCTCGGACGCTATATGCGTCGATTCTTATCTTTTATGCATTATCAGTAGCCCGGTTCCCTCGCTCCTCGTGCTGCATAACCTTATACGTATATTTTGGATCCAATATTATGCTAATGCGTCACACCAACGTATCTCTCTGGTGAGAACTCGAAAAAGCAATGGCGCGCAGCTGAATGTAACGTCCAAGTGTTTTTTATAGTATTACAAGCAAAATGAGGGAAAACTAACCTTTGCAGACATACGATCGAATTTCATTTTTCGTACGGATCGATATTGTGAACGAAAATAATGAAAAAGAAACAATTTTAATCAATATACCGATCCATAGGGGGTGGATTGGTAACGCTTACGCATTTGTATGGAATTGAAATGGAACAGTGTGTGCATATATATACACTCCTATATATATTGGATATATGTACATGTTATTATGCATTGGCTAGTCGGCCAGTCGAGCCTGGTACGGACAGCCCACTTTTAATCACTATATTCAGGCGGATTTCGCTAAACGGAACGGAACGGGAGACACGAGACGAGAGAGCGAGAGAGAGAGAAGGAATTGGTTAGGGGTAGAAGTAGTCGTAGCACCACGAGTGGAAACAAGGGTTGAATGGCGCCGTGGGGGGCTGCTCAGGGTGCCTGAACATGCCTATAGATAACTTACCTACGGTACAGAGAATGCCTTGTGCAAAAAAAAAATAGAGAGTAAAAAATAAAATGGAACAATTGAAACTGGGCGCGGCCCATGTACACACATACATATATATATATATATATATATTCAGGCATGCATGGGATTCTCTCTACTGCTTTTTCACATATGAATCTCTACACAGTTTGCAAATTTTTATTCACACACGTCTTACGATAAGTTGTAGTTACGATTATATATATGTTACGGTAAAGGAGAAATTCACCTCGGACAGTTGGCAAACGTTTGGAATTATTCGCCAATATTCGCGAGCACGATAAGGACTCAGCAAACTTGCGATTATCGATAAGCGATCTTACGTCCTCAATCTAATAGATACGTGTACCCAGTGTATCCAATGGGGATTGTGACGTAACCAGAAATTTTATTGGTTTCCATTAAGCCTTCTAGCGAGTAAATCCAAGGGATACAAAAGGAAATTACAAATGACAATGATATCCCATTATATCATATACCTATAGTATCTGCATAGTAGAGATTTGCGAATAAATTTCCAAGCATTGCATGTCTCAACATTCTCCTATTACTTCGAATATCGATATACGCATATACATAGCCCATAACTCACATACAGCCATTATATCGCAGCTAGCGATATATGTATAGTCACATGCCTTTTAGTTTTCAGAAGATCAAACAACGCCCACGAAACGAAAGCATGCAGTGCGCCACGTACGTAAAAAAGTGCGTAGAGAAATATTACGTATCTAACGTAGGCACATGCTATATATACATATATATATCTATATATCTCTCGATAACCCCACGTGTTCATGTTCATATATATAGAAACGTATACAAACCAAGTGCAAGGGAGTCTTTGAAAACAAATTCGTATTTCAGCGCGAAATGGCGAATGCGATTCGATGCATTCCCTCGAGAAGGAAGTACGGAGACAGGATTTTGTGGAGATAAGAGTGAAATATAGTAAAAAAAAAAAGCACGAAAAAGGCAGCAGCTTTAAAAAAGAAAATAAGTACAGAAAATCGAAGGAACAATTGACAGTGAAATATACATATATATATATATATATATATATATACAGACGCATATACATTGTTAAAGAAATGTATCCCATGAACAAATGTGGATGACACTATAGGTATACTACGCACGTTGCATTTAAACTGCATACTCGTTACGAATGACTTGCCGTCAAAAGAAAATATTTCACGTGTGCCGAAGCCGAATGACGTTTGCTGTCTAAACGGAACAGATTGACAGGGACGTGTACATTAAAACTACCCGATATACCGGGATCAACCCTTTAACCGTCGGCTCTTGGGAAACAGACCTTGCGATTCGTATATGTGCTTCCGTCATTATCTTTGCACACGTCCAGACCGTTATTGCGATAGCGAACTACGTCAATATTGGTTCAAAGGGTTTCGACGTGATTGTCTATCGTATGGGTAGGTACATTATGTTTCTATGCAGCTTTCATGTCGAGCGACTTGGCTGAGCGCCCTGCCACACTCCATCAAGCCGCATTTACAGCGCGCGAATTCCGATCAAGAAATGCCATACACAGAATCCCATTGTTTGGACGGATGGAGAATTTTTTGTATAGATAAACATATACATACTAAATTTAAAAAAGACAATTTAATCTTAAATAAAAAAATTATTTAACAATTATTTTTATCGATCACACCATCGAAAATGCCCAATCGCCCACGTAATGTTTACTCTGTATATCTATACTCAATTTACGTTATCCTGTTGACGCACGACTTTGATATTACGGAATATCCCAGGACTGTAACTCAAACAAAGGGTGGAATCTCGATTGGCGTGACGTAGAGTAGTCGGCTATGTTTATAGACAGTAAACACCCTTTTATTTATATGATTTCCTAGAGTTCCTATCCCCTTTCTCCTGTAAACACACATCCCAGCACTTCTACGTGAAATCTCCCCATAGAGAACCCATCGATACTCCCGTCTGTCATAGCGAGACGTACGAACGATTTTCTATGCTTTTCATACCAGCTATATCTATATACACACTACGAAACATACGGAGCATATCCAAAGTGCAGCGACGCTTAAAATGAGTTTTTACTCCGAAAGCTCGTAACGGATAGACGCAATCTAAGCGCAGGAAGACTAATCGATCGATACACGTCAAAGCGCATCTACGACGCGAGTATCAGAAACCAAATGGCTATAGAGCAAAGGAGTCTATTTCGAAATTATCATTTCTCGTATCGAGTAACGAATTTACACTCGTGTCCCTCGATACGTTTATTTGAACGCTGGGGCCTTTGTCTCTACGAGGCTACGAGGCTTCTGCTACCGACTGCATATAGGACTGTTTGCTTGTCCTATACTCAACGACAAACTCTGCGACGGGACACGTACGACATAACTGTCGGCACCTGGTGCATAAACACGTAGTGCATACCTATAAACGCTCCCGGTCGGCTGCACCGGCTCCTCTCACTTCACCCTGTCCTTTCAATGTGTATATGTATTTTCAAGATATTCTTATCTCACTCAATCTTGCTTTCGAGACTCTCTCACTGTCTCTCTCGATTAACGATACTTTCCCAATCCTATTTTGCAACGCAGTAGCGGTACTTTGAAATTCTGCAATTTTCACTTTTTTTTTTCTTACTTCCATCTCCTGCGGCACTTACGTGCTACCGAACTCTAGTGAGATTATGGTGATGCATATCGATAGAGAAGCTGTAGGGGTACGCAGGTATCAGCTAGTTAAAGAGAGATAGCAGAAATTCTAGGAGACTTCAGCGAGACTTTGCACTATTACTTTGAAGTCAATGGCGTGATAGTAGAGTGAAGGATGAAGTAGCTTGTAATTCAATGTGCAAGTGAATATATGAAAAAAGGAGTGCATTGTTCTTAGTGTGTGTATAATGTATTGTGTATTAAATTGAAATGTTTTTTTAACATGCAGATTTTCAAATTTATATCTTAAACATATTTGAACAATCTTTTTTCTAACGAAAAATAATGGGTATGTAATTTCACGACTTTCTAGGATGTAACTTTTTTTGGATAACGAACATTTTATTACGATATTTAAGGAGAGACAAGTTATTCGCGAATAAGGCGGATGACATTGCGCATGTGCGTTCTGGCGGGAATCGATATTTTGAATTTCTAGGACAATTTTTTTTTCTTTTTAAATCAATTCTCCCGAATGATTCTGTCCGATGCACGTATCGTTCTCGTTGGGAATACAAATACGAATAGAGACAGAAAAGAGAGAGAGAGCGAGAGAGGGAAGGGGGGAGAGAGAGAGAGAGAGAGAAATAGGAAAACAAGCGAGTATCGGCATGGCAATAAATTCATTAGCGAGTATTAGTTTTAATTAAAATTTTCACGAGAGTCACTGTCGCATTGCATCGTTAATGCATTTTTTTTTAACAAATGAATTATGCCCGATGCTCACGTACGAGTGAAAAAGTTTGTTATTTAATTAAAAATCTGCCATTCGCTCGTGTCGCTGCGTCGTCCCGCTTGACAGACACTCCGGGATTCTCGTCATCGAAGTGTATCGCGTATAAAATACTATTCAGCAGGAGGCTATATATACCATCGGTAATGAAAATTACAAAGTTCAAGAAATCCAAAAAAAACTGTAATGTAAAAATATGTCATCCATTTTAAAATTGCTGAAAATAATTTTATAATAATTAACCACACTAATAACTTCGTACGGTATATCGAGAAATATGCTTTTAATCTGACAGGCAAGATATTAAGAATAATTAAATTTATCGAGTACCTCTTTGGATGTTTTAAATATAATTAATAATAAGTAGTTACATTACCAAGATGAATATTCTCCCAGATATATATACGTATATTCATTATAAATATATCAGATCGTTATCTCAGCCTCGCGTCATTTATATATCAATCTCATTACCCGGAATAGGTATATCATTAGGGATGAAATGATGGGAATAAAAAAAGAGTAATAAAAAATCCAAACGAGGTAGCAGGTATCGGTTACGAGGAATCCACGACGGAAGTCATCCCAGTTCATTAGTATTGACTAATACACTGAAGTAGGTACCCACTTGGTACTTGTTAACTTGAAATGCCATTCCGAATAGTTGGGTCGGTGGGAAAGGTCAAGTTACGGAATTACAGTGAGATGGCATGAGATAAGTGGACCATTTCGTGCAAGTATCGTAAAAAATCGTATAATAAATCCCAATAGTTTTTAAGTGCCCCGATATAACTTTCGAGATTAGATTATCGAGTAAAATCAATAATAATATTTAAAAAAGTCAAAGCACTCAAAGCGGATATTCGATACGCCACTGTCGATACGATTAATCGAACTAGTTACAAAGATGGCAAACTTGCGTATCTTTGAAAAAAAAAGAAAATTAAAAAAATATTAAATTTACGTATTTAACGTCTACCGACTGAACGAGAATATTTTTCAACGATTCCTCGTCGCATTCCTGACGTCATTCATCGTTCTCGTTGACTCTCGCCGAAGTAAAATTAAATTTCAATCTGGTGACAGCCCCGCTGACACTGCCGGCAGCAACTACCCCTCCACTCCCTGTGTCTGTGACTGGAATATCTAAATACCACAGTTAATTGGGTTTCAATTTTCGAAATAACGCCGATGACTTCCATCCACTCTGCAGACTTACGACGTCATCCTAGAGTCTATTTTTAAATTGAACGCATACGTGCTCCAGAGTATGTCTTTATACTTCTTGCAAGAGACGTTGAGTACGTGTGGAAATAAATATGAAAATCTTTTAAATATAAAAAAAATTAATTCAAACTGACGTCACTGGATAGAACGAACTCCTTACGAAATACATAATTTAAAAAAATGAACTCCCACGGAGCAGAAATATACCGCATTGTTATTAAAGAAGTCGATGCTCCAAGATAGCAAGATAACACAATCTGATGCAGGCACAGATAAGGGGTCAGGAGGGTAAAGCGAAAGGGAAAACGTATCCAAGGGTCTTGGCTATTGCAGCGAGCGGCACGCCCGAGCAGACTCACCCTCATTGGTGGGCTGAATGAATGAAAAAGACAAAGAGAGTAACAAAGTAATAGAATAAAAGAAAAAAAGTGAGGGAGAGCGAAGGAAATAAACAGTGAAAACAATATGAAGTGCTCCCTTGCTCTTTTTGTCTTCTCTCACTCGGCCGCCCTTTTCATTTCCATCGACTAGCAGCGCCACGTTCGGACGCAATTGCAAACTACATAGTAGCTACTCCAGCTACTTATATTTCGTATCGTATCGCAACGCCCGATATTCCCGAGACTTACAGTACCGACACATGCTCGTTCTCACCCCTTATTGCGAGAAGCACTCCCGTGCCACCGATATTGCTGCCGAGTGGCCCTCACTCACCCTTACAAGCCTTTAGACCACCCTCATATATACATGTACCGCGCGAGATATTACACGGATATAATATTTATAAGCCACGCGAAAACATATAGAGCAAAAGGCTCCAAAATGCCTTCAAAGAGTGGCAATGGAAACACGGCCTTAAGATATCTGATCCCTACTGGTAACGAATTCTTTTTTTTTTCTTGATATTAGCAAGTGTCAAGAAAACGCCAGCACCTTAACTCCTATCTCGCCCTGTGCAAACTTTTCCTGCTTCCTGAAGTCGCCATGCAAGGAAACCATAAGCTGGTATACTTTAACCTGCCTTCTATATCTGTATATGTTTATATATCTATATATACTTAAATCCCTACCACGTCAAGAACTCGTTCATTCTTCACTCGACGTTTAATCGTACCTTCGTCACACTTGCAACCTCACTATGCTACTAGACTGTAGTTGGCTATGGTAGACTGCAATGCGCTGTGCACAGGGTGCAGTTGCATCGCTGTTGCTACCAATTCGAAAGGTCAACGTTCACGCTAGATTCCGACCAATTCGTTGGTTTGGTATAGGAACGATACTTAAAGTTGAATTTAAATTGTATGAGTGATGTTTAGTGCTAGGGATATGTGTTACTTGTGGACTTACCTTTAGTTCTACGTGTCAAGCAAATTAACGTGTTTCGCTGAAGTTACCGATTGCAATTTTGTCTTTGACTTGCGTTCATTAGGAACTTTGAGCTGTATTCGGTTATTTATTCTTAATGGTAATTACCGGCTTTGATTTATTATACATGGCTGTTATACCTGTATACATTCCTTTGGTAGATTTCAATAGCGAGAAGGAGGCCGGATGGGAAAATTATATTTCTTAATTGGATGTATGCTTATACATAGGATGCACTGTCGTTGACGGTTGGGAAATTTTGCAGGTTTGACGATACTCCTTTTAAAGTTAGTAGGCAACGTTAAGTTAGTCAGCATGAAATGTTATGGCTGTAGCAAAAGAGTCCGTTAAGTCGACGGGGAATATATCGCGTAAGTAGTTGAGAAAGTAGTCGGATATTAATTAGCGTGACAGTGATGGAAAATAGAGTGGAAAATATCGTTTGGCATAAGGATGATAGTTACGCGACACGCTGGACGATGGTTGAGAGTGAAGAATTTTGAAATTTGAAGATCTGGAAAAAAATGTTTGCCGACGAGTGATTTGAGAAAAAAGAATTTTGTCTTCATGGCTGACGTAAAAATTGGCTCTGATTAGAAGATATTTATGAATTTTTTTCGGTCTAAGAATTTATTTCTCTTTGATATGAATTTATGGTAATTGGTATCGTTTATTGTTATTTTTTAAACGGTCCTGGGATGAACGGGAATGGAACAAAGAACCATGAAGGATAATTAGGAATAATGAAGGACAACTAAGTATAATGGGGGTTATGAAGGGGCAATAAATGGACAATGAATTATACCTGAACCGTAACTCTTATCGTAAATATAAGTTTACCCTTGTGAAATTCCTATATGATTATTAAGGAGGACAATTCGCAGTTTGCGCTATATACGAAAATTCTTTCGAAACATTTAAGAGATTTTCTGGGTTATTTCGAAAGGAACGATTCCACGTTCTAACTCAAACTTCCCGCATTCGGAAAGAACAAAAGTTGCGATTGTTCTTGTACGCTGTGGACGTTCCTAACGAGTTCCAGTAGAGTTTTTTTTTACAAAGAACAAGTCTCGTCTATAGAAGAGCTAGAATAGATTCTTTCTAGTTCAGTACTTGAAAGGTTGAAACTCAATGTAAAGAGTCTGCGTGAAATTGACTTTTCTGCTGAAATACCATAAAGTACACTTTTTTCAGTATTAAATATTTATTGTCACTCTTTGGAATTACGTATATTTGTTAGAAAAACTTTTTCATAAAGATTACGATTAATTGACCGTGATCTAATCTTTAAGGGAATTTCTTTTATGACGAAAGTACTGAATATTATACATGGTATAAATCATATGAATGGCCTTTGGTGAGGTGCATAACCGATCGCTCGTCCCTGACCTGTGACCTGAGTAGCTCGTAGATTCGCATCATGACTTGGCGTAGGTACCAGTACTCTTACCACACGTGGAAGCTTGCTTCTAATCGAAAACCGATAGAGTCACGTCGCGTACGATCGTGTAGGGTATGGTCGAGCGACGCCGACGCCGACGCCGACGGACAAGACCTCCATGACCTACACGACCTTTCGCTCTAATTGGAGTGATCTTTGAGAATGCCGTAAGAAAATTGAGAACTGGTTGGTTATTAGTGGGTATTGGTCGATTCCACTTATTGGAAGCTGTAGGTATTGTTAGAAACCTATTTTAGGTATAAAAATCATTCCTTGGGTAAAATCGTACGCTAATTTAGGAATTATGACAAATATAATTACCACTTCCTGTCGAATCAGGGTAACGTTAGATATGACCCGCATACAAGATCGTAAGTGAAATAACAGCATATTTTATTTATTATAAGGTAAAATTATTTCTTTTTGGGTTACTTTAATTCGATAAATATGGTATATGTAAGTTGTTTAATTTTTCAGGTATTTCACGCGGAAGTGTTAGTAATTTTTTGTATTATTTTTATATTGAACTTTTTTACCTGACTGTATCGGAGATTTTTCTTGGGCGATAAAATATTCTCTTGGATTTTCTTGTCTCCGGCTATAATGCTCCCATGGCACATGGGAATATCAGAGTGGTGCGCACTGGATATTTCGGGGCTTTTGTTTATTGTCGAATACATAAGGGTTGCTCTTTGTTTGTTTCCCTTAAGTCGCATAGAGAGAAATCGAGTGGAACGTCTACCATTCGCTGGATCCAGAGCTTTGACGACGGACAAGGGAAACGTTAGTTTGTACCTTCCTCAGTGATGGATTTTTGACACTTTAACGACACGATGTTTTATTTGTTGTGACAGCTTCGACTGTCGGTAGAAGACAGCGATTGAATGATTAGTCGAAATACAAGATTTGAAACAGATAAGAAGCGAAATTGTCGATTAAATATAAAAATATCTCGCAGTTCATAAATCATATACAAATAAGAATCAACAGTTATGTCAATTTCGTGATAACTTTGATAAATCCAAGTAAACCATTGTCAGACGTTATAAAAAATAGACCAACGATAATTTAATAACCCAAATGACCTGCATTTTAATCTAAAACGAAATTATAAACTATAAGTATTTCAGAATAAGAAGAGACCAAATTCCCACGTAATTGAGGTATCAATAATACAATCATCGACAATTAAAAGTTAATAAATATCAATTACCGTAATTGAGATAACTTCCGGTGAAAACAATGAAAACCCACTATTATGGAATTTCTCGTAAACCTCACGGAATGCAAACTTGAGCCAAGACCTTAACCACGTGGCCACGAACAAAAGGCAAAGAATTTCAACACCGAGCCTCGAGACCCAAACAATTTACTTGATAAAAGCAAACGTCAGAAAGTGACACATTTACCCACAACCCAATACACTCCTCCCAACGCTAACAAGTTAAATTTAATTATTTCAAAGACTCTAAGCCCAAAACATTTTGTAACCCATCCACAAGGATTTTAGTTGGAAAATAAAAAGTTGAATTCTCATATAAAACCGTAATTCCTAATTCAGTTATTCCTAAACAGTTCCGAGTGGTGCAAGTCAGTATACTAAATTTTTATAAAAATCTCCTTAACCAAGTGACCCATTCGATTAACCCTACACATATATAGATCTTTTCCAACATTATTAGTCGCCAACCAGTTCAACCAACTTCTTTTAGCCCCTCCGATATATTTTCACCGGAATCCTATTATCTCTCTACAGATTTATGAGCTCGAAATAAACGCGGCGAAGCTCATTGGCTTCTTTGAAGACATCGAACTGACCCTTCGTTCCCGAACAGTCATTCGTCTTGTTGTGGCCCTTGTCACGTTGTCGCCATGCAGGTCGCTTATTGATTTTGATCCAGCATGCCTGTCCCAAGTCGTACCTCGAGTATTTATTAATGTACCGGCGACTCCTACCTGACGGGACATCAACTGGAGCAACTTTATAATACGAAGCTCCCGCCTACCGAAAAACCTATACTCCTTGCGTGGGCTTTGTCTTGGCTTATTACATTAACAGCCATCTAATTTTTTATATTCAGCATTTATCCTTATACGTATTTCGTAACGTCCATAAGTCTCATGCACTTACAGATAGACTGTACGGTACAGGAAAAAGTGTCTAAATCTTTATCATTGTTATCAATGGCACCGTTACGAAAACCTGCAACGGGGTAATCACTGTGATATTCAATTTCGAATCAATTCGATCTGACGAATTTCAAATTAAATACTTAATCATCACCGGCAAGCGCTGTACATCGACTTACTCCTGGGTTAGGATAATCGAGATAAACGATACTAACTCGATACGACTGAGTGGCCGATGCGTCGCTTCCACTCGTATTCGTAATCGTCGATTAATTGCGACTTAATTGCATCAGCCATTTCGATCGTACGTACCCACTCACTCGACCGAAACCCTCGTTGGCGCTGTCGGTGTCGTCGGCCGCAACTAACAGCGCATAACGACGGCAAGCCCGCCAATTTCGAAATCCGATAGCGAAGTTATGACAACTATTTTATGGCGCATCTTCAAAGGCGCTATACTACCGGCTGAGTATGGCAGGAATATCCCGGTGGGCTTTTAATGAAAATCGATGGAAAACCGGTAGAATTTCATTTAGCAACACTCGAGCCCAGAGGTTTGATAAAGGGGCCGGAAAGGGGGGGGGGGGGGTGAGGGG